>LPNX011225391.1:395295-437877 GCA_001517045.1 Pseudotsuga menziesii
CTCTGACACCCCCCGCTCCTATCTCTATCTAGTACCCCATATTGTCATCCAACTGCGCCAAACCCAAACCTACCTCCTCTCCCTTTCTCTTTCTCTCTCTCACAAACACACACACATAAACACACTTCCCAAAGAGCTTTAAAACTAGAGTTAGGGGGAAGAGGGGAGGGGTGTAAGGGGTTCAAGAATTAGGGAGTTATTGTTAATGTGTATTAAACATTTAATGACCCCTTATCCATGGAAGAACTATCTTAAATGTTACTAAGCATTACTTGAACAAAATGCATATGCGCTTTAGTTAAAAATGTGCACATGTTTCTATTTATCATAATGCGTAAGTCTTTTGTTGAAGCATATTAAACAACAAAAATCCCTATCCGAGAAACACTCTGGTTTCAAGGAATTTACATTATCCACGTGTAATTTCAAGTTCCAGATAGTGATTCACTCTCTTCATTATAAGGCAAGGATACTTATCCTTCCGTGGTGGTTTGGTTTTTCTAGTTTGTTCTTAGGTGGATAAATTTTACTACTTGTTAGAATATTTTGTTTCCTTTCTTCTTACCACCTGAAGATGAAGAAGATTGGACCTGGTTCACTTCAGACGCGAGGGAAAGGGAATTTGATTGGGTGTTTTTTCTAGTTTTATTTGAAACATATTGGGGCTATACAGAACCTACCAAACCATCAAAAGGGGGTTCCATCACAGGTCATGAAGGATCATTGGAATGCCAAGGGTCATTCAAAATAAATTCATATAACGTGTCAGATGAGAATATACTAAATCCAAATAGTGAACACAATCGATAGCTTTCTCCTTGGTAACAACACCTTCCATAGAAACATCTTTGGAAATTGGTGGAAGTAACGACTTAGTGAACCAATCATCCAACAATTGGTCTGGAATAGGAGCTTTGATTAACGTTCGCTTCCTCCTCCAGTCATGAATGTGATTTGAAATGTGTGTAGAGGTGGATTGTCAGAGCAAGTTCAACAATTCAGTATTAGTCTCAAAATGAACTGGTAACTAAAACTATGTTAATAATGCCATAGCTAGAGAGCCAATGTCTGTAAAGAAGTTTGGGGCTAATTCGATATACTACTTTGTGGTGGTACCACTCATTTTCCTCTAGAATAACATCAAATGAATAGAGTCATCCGTTAATGAGTTTGAGGAGCACCATAAACGAAAGGACATAACATGATTGTTATGGTCCTCATCGGGTTTCACATCAAATTTTGAAATATTAGATGGGGTTTTTTCTCGAATGCAAGGCCAAAATGGTGAATTTTGGATGGGATAATTCGTCAAATGCGACATATCTAGTAAATATAGAGTAACCAAAAAGGTAATTATCGGTTTGGTTGATGATACTTGTAATAATTATAAGGCATTGCGACACCAATAGGACCATAAGCAGGGCCTACTATTTATGGATTTTGTGGATGCATACTCATGTAGTGAGGTTGAGACTGTACAGGGCCAATAGGTTGTTGAGGAAACATACATGTATACTAGGATTAAGAATACTATTGTTCTAGAACTACATGTTATAGTTGAGGGGATTGAAAAGTTAATGGATTGGTTTGTTTATGGGGTGCACCAACCAAATTAGGCAGAGTCCAAGAAACAGTTGCAGTACCCATGTTAGGAAATCCAATATGTAGGGGTATAGCACCAATCATAGAAATACTAAGTAAATAACAAGACAGACCCCAACCCGGATAAACCATCCAAGTGTGTAAGTTCTCAGTAGCCAAGGGTTTCCTCTTGGTCTTAATTAGTCTAGTAGTAAAGGGTAAATAAAGGTTTTACATGGAATATATCTTCACACTACCCATGGGAGTAGGATTTAGAACAACTAAACCACTCGACATAATATCTAAGGCATATGATTGTACTTTGGGTGGTGGTGTTGTAGATGTGTTGCTCAAAGGAAAAGTGAGAGCTGTGACTAAACTAGGATTAGTAAGGGTGGAAGTCACAAGAAAAGGAAAATAAATACTTGGAAAGTAAGGCATGCCTAAAGTTCTTCAGTGAGATGATTCAGACTGATGTCGATGAGTAAGGATAGAGTCTAAAATATTCATAAAAAATAACAGTGAAAAATGGTCGAAATATATTTATGGAAGGGAATAACTTATGCTAGGAAGGTTTTCTCCCTCTTCTATGGTTTCTACCATACCATTAAATTATGGAGAAATATATCCTTCTATTGAACCAATACCATTACTTTTGTGTTTTGAATGGTCTAGTGAATCTGGTGGTGGTACATGTTCATAAATTTTAGAATTTTAACCTTGAATTCTATGTGTAACGGGGTTTTCACCCCTGTTACGTGTAGAAGCACCAATGTTACATAAATGGGATAGTAAGGTAGAGTTCATGGAAAACAACTGAAACAACTAACAATATCAGTAATAATAACCGTCTAGGAATTGGTAAATATCTCCATAGGTTGGGTCTCCTGGTATGTACGGAGGATGTCTCAACGTATTGAGTGGGAATGGTAGGAAAATGGTATGATGGCAAAAGTGGTGTGTGAATACTGGAGAATAATGGTTTCTCACCGTACTCACAAGATAGAATAATGGAAAAAAGTGATAAGAATCTTTCGATAGAGACCTTCACACTAATTTCACAATATGTTTTTAGGTTTTTTGACCTTTTCTCTCTTTTAGGTTTTTGGAACCCTATTTAGGGTTTTAAGCCTTACTTAGGGTTTTTATCCCTCTTCTGGGTTTTTATTTCCTTTTTGGGTTTTTAGGCCCTTTTTCAGTTTTTTGGGTTTTTTTGGGAGAGAATGAGGGTAAACAATAGTTGTGATGGTAAAAAATAAGGGAAATATGGTAGGAATATCATGTATGTATGTGGTTTAGACCATGCAGAGATTGGTGGGAATATGTTTTGCGTTAACAAATTCCCCTCTGATGTGGGAGGGTAGGAGCTCATCGTATGTTCGATGTAAACCATAGGATCAAGGGAATAGTGGAGAGACTGTAGAGACATGCAGAGAAGTGATGCTTCCTCATATGAACCATGGTGGATTTTTGTTTTTTTATTAATATATAGGAAGCATTGCATTCTAATGAAATGTAATATCTTCACAACTGATGCTCTGCTAAATATGGAAGCCTGCATAACTAGAAGGATTATGTGACAAAGAGTCAGAATATCTGTGGTACCATATGCTGCATCAATTGATGGAGATACCTGGAAGCACTGGACTAGGGGATTCATAACACTGTTTCCAGCGCAACCAAGAAATCACTTTGGACATGAAAATGTCTGGGTACCAAAATAGACTCACCAATGTGCTAGAGTCAGGTGACATCTGGGGTATTCTTCTGAATAATAAAAAGACCATTACCCTTTATGAATCTCAATGGTGTGATGATGTAGTTGAAGTCGAGCACAAGAGACACAACCACACTTAGAGGCACTAATGAATCCTCTTAGGTGGTCCAAGGAATTCATCAATAAGGTGAATGAAACTAAGATACAGGGACCTATGGGTCTATCCTCTAGAATGGATTTGTTGATTTCGATAGAGGGATACCTACCACTAATATTGAAGGAAATAATGTTTCCTTGATGAGAAGAAAGAGGGAGATAACCAAAAATGTGAAATAATATAGCGAGTGGCACAGTGAATGGGGAAACAAGAAGTAGGGGGGTACGAGAGATTCAAACATCCTTTGTTCAAAGTATGACGGTAGGGATGACATGGAAGCAAATGAAACTGACTCATGGGAGAGGGATCATAGTTGTAATACCAGGACTGTAACTGCAAATAGGCAATACTAAGGGAGGTAACTAGAATATGAATACTCAAATGATCCAAGGAAGACTCATCGCAGAATACTCTGAAGAAAGGCGACCAAATTTGGGGAAGCTGCCAAAATTTAATATATGGGATGGCACCAAAAGACAGCATTATGATATGATCTCATGTATTTTTAGTGAGCCCGAGAAAGTAAATGTTCGATCATATTTTCATTTTTAGAGAGTTTTAAAATGGGAAGAAGAATCCAGTGGGGTCTTTTTTTCATTGATAGTCTCATGTGTCTGAAAAAAGGATAAAATTGTACACATGAGAGCTCACCCAACCTTTTTTCGGGGGGATAGGAGAATTGTTTACTAGACAGTCATTCAAACACGTTTATGAGAATGAATGAAACCAAGTTTGTTCAGTGATCTTTTCCTTATGAGAAGGATGGAAAAGAGCTTAAAGAGAAACTGTGATGAGATTTTTCGTGAAGTACGGTCCCAATGTCCGAGAAAGAATAAAAGGATACAAAAGGAAACATTCCCAGCTTTATTTTTCCAAGGTGGTCCTTTTCTTATGATAGTTTACATAGTCTAAAAAAAGGAGATAAACAAGCCTATATAAGCATCCTTTCAAATACTTTAATGAGCGTGGAAGGAAGCAAGTGTTCTTGACGATATTTTCATTCGCTTAGGAGTTAGAAAAGAGCTTATCGAAAACTTTGTAATGGTCAATAAAAGAATGGGAAGTATTTGAAATATAGAAAGAGGTTATGTTGTGAACATGAATGATGGACATAAATGTATAACACTAATGGGGCCCCCTTGTGGGACTATGGATGGCAGTCAATGATGGCCAATTGGTGCAATATGGATGGATTGAGTGGCTCATGAACATGCCAATACATATAAGGTGGGATTCGTGTGATGGAATGCAAATATAGGTGAATTCTAGGAAATTGTCTTGAAAACCACAGTGAGAACACGAGACATGGGTCTCCTCAAAGGACAGAGGATAGAAAACTGAACGCAGTGGTGCAGACAACGTCTCAAATGAACTCTAGATGACCTTATGGAGTTCAAAAGAAAAATAGACCCAATGGAGGCCTATAAACAAGGGGGTCCCACATTCCATGTGTCATTGTTACTGTTCAGTGCTGAGTTGGAGTTGAGGACCCCAGAGCTCTTTTACTGATTTCCTTCTTTTTTATCGGTGGTTTTCAGATTCGTGACTTGTAGGTAAGAGTACTCAACCAGACCGTCCATTTTACTAGTTTACATTTGGTCTTTGCTCATCCAAGTGTCCCTGCCAAGATAGAAGAGTTCATAGGGTCAGGTCACACTTTTCAAGAGACAATTCATGACCTGGGTCTCTCTTATTGGCTGGAAATTCTGTAATACTCCTAATATTCGTAAAAAAATAAATTTTTTCATGTAACATAAAATGTTTGTAGTTGTCATTAATTAGGAATTAATTAACTGCTAATGGTTACTTTAATTTGTATTAAATTAGAATTGACTATTTTGTAAGACTGTAGTTTGTGTACTTACTAGATTGTTTTCATAATTCCATGTTAAGGAATTGAATTACAGATTTATAGAACGGTAGTAAAATATATGTTTAGACTTCTAGAACTAAGTTTGTTTTACTGTCTTTTGACAAGTAGGAAATAACTTTAGTTGAGATGGAGGCTTACTTAGCTTATAGCTAATGCAGTGAAGTGATGCTTCTGTTACAGGTCTTTTACATGTAAGAATTTTGTTACAAGTTTTCCAAATCAAGATTTATCATTTCCACTAGCATAGAATAAATTGCTAGTTAAAGTATTTGTTTTACAGCTTGAGCCAAGTAAGAGGCATCATTGACCTTTATTGTTTGAAATATTCATAATTGTTAGTGATAACAATATTTTATTAAACTGGATTTAGCTCAGTTACACTTACCATCACAAAAATTGTTCATTTAACTTTCATCTTGTGATTTTCAGTTGAAAACTTGTATGTAATTCTAGTAGATGCATCTTGTGGAACAGATTTGTTTCTACCATTAAAGAGTTACAGTAACCTAGAAGATCTATGATCTAATTGAAGTGATAAAATAATTTTGACTAATAACCACACATCAAAACTAGTACTTAGTATAAAGGATAGTTTATAACTACTCAAATACTTACCAAAATTTGAGATGCCTTAATACCAATGTTTTTCTTTAAACTAAGTGTTAATACCCTATTTCAAGGTAAAATAATTATTCTTTGAGGAGGTCTATTCTATAATTATTTGTATGATTTTCTCATCTCGTAAAAGTATTATTGATTAAATCATATATTAGTGTCCATAGTTTAATCATAGCGGCATCACTTATTGACCAATATCCTATAATGTTAGTTCATATTGTGGGTTTTAAAATTATTAAAAATTGAACCAATATATTGCAGGTATTGGGGGGATGAGGGGTTTAAGTTCGGGGTGGGTAGGGTAGTTTATAAAGATTGACATATAAAAAGGGGCAGGGAGGAGGTTTTAACTATTGGGAGGGGATTTCAACAAAAAGAGTTTGGGTCAATATCTCTAGAAATTAAGGGTATTCTTTAATATCCCATGATTGCACGTGCTATGTGAGATGTTCACTAAGTGAAGTCACCATGAGTTTAATATCTAAAATAAAGTCCTAGCAAGGTATATTCTATAGTTATAGTATTTACATACAAATGATTCCCTTCTTGATTTTTATCTTCCTAAAACCTAATTACACAACATTGTTTATTATGTGAGTAGCATAAGTTTCTTATACAATTCGAATCTTTTTAGCTTATAATTAAAACCTAGTTCGATTACTATCCCCATGTTATTTACTATGGTTAAAAAAAAACATAAACCATAGCAATGATAATGAAACCATGACAAAATTATAATATTCTATTGATTCTACAGTAACATTTGCAGGTTGCAAAAAAGGATTTTTGAACTATGTTACCAAAGCCATCCTTGCAAATAATATTTGGGCTACGTGGTCGATGCTCGGTAGATAGGGTTTTGACCTTGGATATTTTTCCATATAAATTCCCTCTAAACCCTAAAATATTGATTTACCTAATATTTTTACCTTGCACTAGAGGAAGCGTCGCGGGCTCATGGCCGCTCGGCTTGTTGGTCATTCCATGGTGTCAATATTCCTTCCAGTAGGATCCTTCTTCTGCATGTAGAGGTGTAAAATGAATATCTTCTCTCATTTTTGTGGAAGAAACACCCTCCTCATTATTACTTAGCTCTGCAACCACGATGCTCCTATAGTTGCATTGCCTCTGCAAGTGTTTTTAATCATTCCCTAGTGCATTGGTGGGCTATGGAAGTGAGTGTGTCTCTTGGGTTGTCATAGTGTAGTCTTGTTGGATTAGGGGTTAGGTATTCTGACTACTGAACTCTTGGTGTGGAATTTGATCCCGCTCTGTCGTGGTTTGGGGAGTTCGATCTGGAACTCTAAGCGCTGTGTTTTTTTTTCTGATAGTACTTCGTGGAGCTCGTTTTCTTTGAAAAAGGTGTGTAGGGTTTTGAAATAATTGTCTTATTCATAGCGATGTCAAGGAATTAAACCAGGTATAAATCCTTAATTTTTTATCCAAATTCTGCAGTATTTAAGTTTATTATTTCACTACAGACAGAGGGTTTAAAAAAAAAATTGTGGTTCTTTCCTTTCCACTAGCTCCCATCGAAATGATAGATCATGAATTGAAAGATACAAGGCGACAGGGCTCCACCAAAACAGCTCTTCTAGTAAACCTTGGTTTCGATGAACTTCTCCTACAGTGGTGTATTGTGTTGAAATTTACTTAATGGAGTTCATTGGGTATTTTGTATGTTTTCAACTCGGTCGTGATGTACTGTCTTGTAAAAAGTTGAAAAGGACAGGGGCCGATACTTGATGTTTAGTTCAGTTTGTTGAATTCGTAATGGTTGTTTAGAAATAGAAGCTTAGGGCTTCAATAGTAGAGACAATTTCCTTCTCAGTAGTAGATTTTGTTTTATAAATACATTGTTTTAAATCAGGCTTTTAATCCATGACTCAAATTTGAGAAGGCCATAGGGCCGCAACTATTATAGTTCAGTTTTAGGTTTCAATTGTTGCTTACAGATTGAAGCTTGTTGGCTGTATCTATGTATTGATAATATATTTATATATTTTGTATTTTTAAACGAAGAAGGAAGACTTGTAATATTTTGTTTGTTTTAATTATTTCTTGAAGCAAATAACCTTTCAAAGGTTTGTGGTTAAATAAATTACTATTTAATTTGTTTTATGTGTAAATTATATCTTAAGTGTTTTGACAGTAGGGTTTTAAATCGTAACATGGTTATTATTATCAGCAATAATTTCAGCAGTAAATGAAAATAGAGGAAAGGAAATTGGTTGAATAACCTAATTATTTCTTGTAATCTCTGAGATTGAAGATATGCTGACAGGTTTTTATTTATTATTGTTACTCATGAATAAAGTATGTAATTCCATACAGTCATTTAATTTATGCTTATGGTGGTATAAAATAGATTAAATAGGTTTGAATTTATTTTAGAAATGAAAAGAACAATTCCCCAGCTAACAAGGAAGGTGATAAATTTTGGTTTATACATATATTTACACTTCTTTGAAATATGTTTATCTATAAAACCTAATCCTTCTTAATATGGGTACATAGTTAGTACTTCATTTTGGAGTTACTCAGTAAATGTTTTCTCCTTGTTTATTGTTTCTGAAAGTTAATCTTTGTTATAGGAATTCATGTTTATATATTAATTGTTAATTATTAAAATAATAGACCTATCATAATAATTTTATCTACTGTGTAACTATTACACAGACTAGTATTTTATACCATTAGATGTTTCCTAAGAGTTCAGTTTATTTTTCTCAAGTACTCCATCTAAATAAAGCCATCTAAAATAAAAAGAAAACATATATACAAATCATACATATGAACCTGTAGAAGATAGTAATTTACATTCATGTATACTTCATTTGATTCTTTATATGAAATTTAACTAACCTACTGTACTAGAGTAGTACCTTTTCTAAAAGGTGTGGAAAAATACAGTTTACGTATTTTCTTTCTATCTATTAGTTAAACTAGAAATTATTCTAAATATTCTACCCTAATCTAAATTGTTTATAACTTAACTATATTTTAACAATACATACATTTATCCTAACTAACCCTAGCAACAAAAACGACAAAAGAATAATATCTCACTCCTTAACTCAAGTTGTCAGATAACAATAAACAATTATATACCTAGATAAATTAAATAGAACCTGGAGAAATCGATGAGGTGAAAACATCTTAAGGAACCTGTTCCTCCCAGCCAACTTCTAAAGAAAAGATGGACTTCAATTCTCAGGACCCTCGAGCTTGTCTCCTGGTCCACCTAGTAGAAGTACTGGGTGAGAGATGTAGTCTAGTAATCCTCTGCACCTTCACTGAGTGTTCAGCAGTAAGTCATTTATGCATGCAGCAGTATGAAATCAACTTAGAATAGCTACACTAGTGCAAATATTTAGCACTTTTCCACTCAAAACATACTTCAGTTAGTCCACTCCATCGAATTTTCCTGTGCACTTCATACACTCAGAATGTTCACAAATACAGAATGAGAAGCCTGAACTGTCTTCAATGGGAAGTTTTATTAGCATGCTTAGGTATTTGGGGTCAGTTTTCAGTTAACGAGCCACCTTCTCTTGTTCCACTTTCTTAGGGAACATGACCACAAAAATAGGTAAGTTTCCACCTGCAATAGCTAGAAGTAGTTTAAGGATGTTTCCAATTGTCAATTTGCTCTCAACCAAGCCTTCTCCATCAAGTGACTGGTAAAACACTCATTTAATAGATTCCCTAAGATGTTGTCTCATCTTTCATTTATTTATGAATAAGATATTCAAAAATTACATTAAATTATCCTTGACCCCACATGGTCATTAATTACAAACTTTAACATAAAATGTAACACAATGTTTCTTAAAACATAAAATGTTTTGCAAATTGGGGCATGTGACATACACACCCCCTTAAATTATAACATCATCCTCGATGTTATTTATTATTCATCTTCATAATTTACCTAGAACAGAATTGGATATGCATCCCGCATATGAATCTCCAATTCCCAAGTGGCTTCTTCTGGACTAAGGTGTTTCCATTGCACCTTCACCCACCAATGGTGCGATTCTGAAGCAAGACCTCCCTCCTTTCGAGGATACAATCTAGTTCCACCAGAAAATATCCTTCATGCTCCACCTGCACATCATTCCATCTTATAACATGAGTAGCATCATGTACATAATTTTTTAATACAGAAATATTAAAGACATTATGGACCATCAAATTTGGCGGTAAAGCCAATTGATATGCCACCTGTCCTATTCTGGACAGTATCTCAAAAGGTCTGCAATATCGGGGTGCTAACTTAGCACAAGTTCCTAATCTTAGAGAACTCTTTTTAGGCCTCACCTTAATAAAGACATGTTCACTAACCTAGAACTATTTTTTAGTTTGTTTTAAGATATGCTTGACTTTTCTGTCGGTCTTGCGCAATATTCAAGTTACCTTGCACTTGTTTTACTATTAACTCCATCTCTTTTAATAGTTCAAGTCCCAATATTGACCTGCCAATAGGATTACTCCATGAGATGGGGGTATTGCACTTCCTCCCATACAAAATTTCAAAAGGAATATATCTTGATGAAGCTTGGTAGTGATTATTGTAAGAAAACTCTACCAAGTGTTAGTAATCTTCCCATTTACCTGGCTGTTCTTTAACATACATTCTGAGTAGACCTTCCAATACCTAATTCACTCTTTTAGTCTGTCCATCTGTCTGAGGATGGAAAGAGGTATTGAAATTTAATGTAGTATTCAATCCTTTAAACAAAGACTTCAAAAAGTTTCCCATAAGCTTAGGGTCTCGGTCTAAAATGATTACTTTCGGTATTCCATGTAAATGAATTTAAAAAATATATATATCAGCAATATTAGCAGCTTTGTAAGTAGTTTTTACATGTATAAAATGAGCTTCCTTACTAAGTTTATCAATGAATACCATTATTGAGTCATTCAAATTTTGATTTGTAGGTAGTCCTGTAATAAAATCAAGGTTGATTATATCCCACTTCCAGCTAGGGTTAGGTAATGGCTGAAGTAACCCAGCTGGATGCTAGTGTGCAGTCTTTACTTGCTGACATTCAAAGCAATTAGCAATGTATTCTACCATTTCATTTTTCATGTTTGGCCAAAAATAATCCTTTCTTAACATAGTTATAGTCTTCTGATAACCAGGATGTCCTGAGTAAGGAGTTTTATGAATTTCATTTAAAATCAACAACTTAATATTAGGTACATTAGGTATGTATAGTCTATCTTTATATAGAAATAATCCTTTTTCATTTATACTATACCCTTTACTTAAACTTTCAATTAATTTTTTTGTTACCTTCACTTGTAATTTCTGATAATTCTCATCCAATCTTACTCCTTCTAACTGTTCATCTAAGTATGTTTTATATGTGTTGATTGCTACTACAAAATTTATTTTTGCATTCGTTCTTAAAGCATCAACAACCTTATTTTATTTTCCCTTAATATGTTGGATTTCAAAGTCGTACTCGCTAAGGAAGGCCAACCACCTAGCTTGCCTTGCATTTAAGTTACCTTGATCCAACATATATTTTAACCCTTTAGTATCTGTCATTAATATAAACTTTCTTTCGATTAAATGATGACACTACATCTTTAAGGAATGTATGAAAACAACCTGTTCTAAGTCATAGGTCACATAATTTTTCTCACGAATCTTCAGCTTCCTAGACTCATATGCAATGACGTGTCCTTCCTGAGTTAAAACTCTACCTAGACCGTCAGTACATACTAGAAAGTATCTATTAGGATTGGAAATTTTTAATATTGGTGCGGTATTTAATAATGTTTTTAACTTTTTAAAACTATCTTTACAATTTGGACTCCACTTGAATTTATCCCCTTTCTTCTGTAAAGAAGTTATATGATTTGCAATTTTCAAAAAACCTTCGATAAATCTTTGATAATATCCAGTAATCCGCATGAATGATCATACGTTAGTTATGTCTTTTGGGACTGGCCATTCTTCGATTGCCTTTATCTTTCCTGGATCCATTGAGCTCCCTTCTTTAGTCACTACATGACCCAGCTACTGTATTTAATCCCTAGATAAATCAAATTTACTGAATTTTGTATAGAGTTAATGTTCTCATAATTCTTGTAAAACAATTTTTAAGTGCTCTTGATATTCTTCTTTGGACTTTGAATAAATTAAAATGTCATCAATAAATATGACCACGAACTTATCAAGGTACTTATGCATTACATTATTCATTAGACACATGAAGAGATTCAAGGAATTAGCAAGCCCAAATGGCATAACAAAAAACTCATAGTTACCATACCTAGTCCTAAAAGTTGTTTTAAAGATGTCTTCATCTTTGATTCGGACCTGCTGATAACCAGATCATAAATCAATCTTCGAGAATATCGTCGCTCCACGTAGCTGATCAAATAGATTATTTATGCGAGCCAACGGATATTTTTTTTTAATGGTCATTTTATTAAGTTGACGGTAATCTATACATAAACGCAGAGTACCATCTTTCTTTTTAACGAAAATAACAGGTGCTCCCCAAGGAGTCACACTGAGTCTAATATAATTCTTATCAATAAGTTCTTTTAACTATGATTTTAATTCATTTAATTCCAATGTATTCATCTGATAATGGGATTTTGAGCTGGGCATTGCACCAGATACCAGCTCAATAGTGAACTCTAACTCCCTCTTTGGACGTAGTCTCACAATTTCTTTCGGAAATACATCTGAATACTCTCTCAGGATCAGAATGTCTTCCAATTTTAGTTTATCTTCATTATTAGTATTTTATTGATTAATTACTATTATAGCAAAGGCTTTACAACCCTTCGGAACAGCTCTCTTTAATTGCAAAGTGGAGATCTGTCTTATAGTTGTTTCCCTAGGGATTCCTCTTACATTTACTATTTTTCCATCGTTATTTATGCAAGTAAAAGTTTTATCGAAACAATTTAGGACTACCCTATGCTACTCTAACCAATCCATACCAATTAACATATCCTAAGAATCTAAAGGTAGTACATTAATCTTAACAGAGGTTTCAAACTCTCCATGTTTACAGTATAGTCATTTACAAAACTAATCAGCTTTATTTTTGTGCCAGTAGCTAGCTGGACTAACCATGAATTTGCAAAATTTTCTACTAATAACTTGCATTTTTCTACTAAATCGAGAGAAATATAACTTAATCTAGCCCCTATATCAATTAAAATAGATATAGGTGTTTGATTCAGCTTACCTTCCACTTCCACCATGGAAGCTTGATAGTTCGCTTACCTATTTTCTAGTGTAGCGTTTATCCTCGGCATTGTCCTTTCTATATCACCAAAAGTCTTCTCCTCCTACACCATATGTATGTTGGTAACAGTCTAATTCCCATTGGAGCAGACTGACACATAATGAGGACCATTACATTCCCAACATTTTACTGATTCTTTTCGTTCATTATTCTTGGTGTAGTTACTATGATTATTGACAGGTTCTGTGTTTCTTTGGCCATTTGGATTTAACTGTGAATTACATTTATTCCCTTGGAAATTTTTATTAGTAAAATTACGTGTGTTATTATTCCTAAAGTTACAGTTAGGTACAAAAATTTTCCTCCTTTGTTCAAAATTATTAGATCTTTTAGCCTTCCAGTTTGACATACTTTCCTTTTTGCATATCTGCTCATAACAAAAATTCGCCCTTCTCATCGCATATTCTAAAGTTTTTGGATAATTCATATTCAATTATATCTTTTATATGGAAGGGTAAATACCTTAGAAACCATTGTACCTTAGGCTTCTCGTCCACAATGTAAGGCACATATCGAAGCAAACTTAAAAATTTACTGTTTAGTTCTTTCATGTTCATTGTTCCCAAGTTTAGTTCATAAAATTCCTTAGCCCTCTCTTCGCGGTACTATTCTGACAAGAATTTATTATTAAAATATTTCTTAAATGTACTCCAGTTAATTTTCTTCTCCCTAATGTCGTTTACTCATTTTAGGTCCTGCTAGCAAATATCTTCCTTTCTAGTGAGGTTGTAAATGGCCATTCTGGCTTTTAGCTAATTACAATAATTATAAATTTGAAAATATTTATTCATCCCAGAAAACCATGATTCATCCTCTTCTCCTTTCTCAGTTTGACCATGAAAGGTTGGTGGTTTTATTTTCTTAAATTCTCTTGATATTTCTTCGTAAGGTTTAAATTTTCTCTTTCTTGTATGATGATTATCTTCACTACTATCACTAGTATATTGATAATTCTTCTTATGTGGATTTCCATAAATCTTAGATGATGAGCTACTTTCTATTTTAAACTGTTTCGAATTTTTACTTTTATGTTGGTAAGCTATATCTTTAGACTCTGTTCTTTTATCTTTTTCTTCATTCTGAATTTTTTCCATTAAAATCTGATTCAGCTCCTCCTGAGCTCTCAGAATTCTTTCATTTTCATTTTTGATTGTTTCCATCTCTATTAATAGTTATTTAACTGTTTGTAATAATTCAGAAGAGTTATTAGTTATTTCTTATTGTATGGGTTCTCTTTTAGAATTACTTCATTCAGTAAACGGGGACTCCTCGTTCCCATATTCCTCCAATCTTTCCAAACCTGTAGTTTAACTCAGAAAAACAATTCTCCACATATAATATTTCAAAAGAAAAGTATTAATCAGTATGCATGTTTTTAAATCTAATGTTTATCTATGCAAGTTGAGACACATTCAGGCCTAGTGTCTAAACCTTATGCTTTGATATCTCATGTAATACTCCTAAAATTCGTAAAAATTTAAATTTTTCATGTAACATAAAATGTTTGCAGTCATCATTACCTCGGAATTAATTAGCTACTAATGGTTACTTTAATCTGTATTAAATTAGAACTGACTATTTTGTAAGACTCTAGTTTGTGTACTTACTAGATTGTTTTAATAATTTCATGTTAAGGAATTGAATTACGACTTTATATAACAATAGTAAAATATATGTTTAAATTTGTAGCACTAAGTTTGTTTTACTGTCTTATGACAAGTAGGAAAGAAATTCAGTTGAGATGGTGGCTTACTTATCTTATAGCTAATGCAGTGAAGTGATGATTCTGTTACAAGTCTTTCACAGGTAAGAAGTTTGTTACCAATTTTCCAGATCGAGATTTATCATTTCCACTAGCGTAGATTAAATTTCTAGTTAAATTATTTGTTTTATAGCTTGAGCCAAGTAAGAGGTATCGTTGATCTTTATTGTTCGAAACATTCATAATTGTTAGTAATAACAATATTTTAATAAATTGGATTTAGCTCAGTTAGGCTTTACTATCACAAAACTTTTTCATTTAACTTTCATCCTATCTTTTTCAGTAGAAAACTTGTATGTAATTCTAGTAGATGCATCTTGTGGAATAGATTTCTTTCTACCATTAGAGACGTATAGTAACCTAGAAGATCTATGATTTAATTGAAGTGATAAAATAATTTTGACTAATAACCACACATGAAAACTAGTACTTAGTATAAGGATAGTTTATAACTTCTCAAATATTTACGAAAATTTGAGATTCCTCAATAGCAATGTTTTTCTTTAAACTAAGTGTTAATACCCTTTTATTTCAAGGTAAAAGAATTATTCTTCGAGGAGGTCTATTCTATAATATTTTGTATATTTTTCTCATATCATAATGGTATTATTGATTAAATCATATATTAGTGTCCATAGTTTAATATCTGGAATAAAGTCCTAGCAAGGTATCTTCTATAGTTATAGTATTTACATACAAATGATTCCCTTTTTCATTTGTATCTTCCTAAAACCTAATTACAAAACATTGTTTATTATGTGAGTAGCATAAGTTTCTTATACAATTTCAAGGTTTTTAGCTTATAATTAAAACCTAGTTCAGTTACTATCCCCATGTTATTTACTATCGTTAAAAACAAACATAAACCATAGAAATGATAATGAAACCATGATAAAATTATAATATGGTATTGATTTTACAGTAACATGTCCAGGTTGTAAAAAAGGAGTTTTAAACTATATTACCGAACCCATCCCTGCAAATAAGATTTGGGCTACGTGGTCGATGCTCAATCGATAGGGTTTTGACCTTGGATATTTTTCCATATAAATTCCTTCTAAACACTAAAATATCAATTTACCTAATATTTTTACCTTGCTTTAGAGAAAGGGCCATGCGATCATTTTTGGTCGTCCTAATGGTCACTCCACTGCGTCAATCTTCCTACCAGTAGCCACCCTCTTCTGCATGTAGAGGTGTAAAATGAATACCTTCTCTAGTTTTTGTGGATGAAACTCCCTCCTTGTTATTACTTAGCTCTACAACCACGAGGCTCTTATCATTACATTGCCTCTACAAGTGTTTTTAATCATTCCCTGGTGCATTGGTGAGCTATGGAAGTGAGCGTGGCTCTTGGTTTGTCGTAGCGTAGTTTTGTTGGATTAGGGGTCAACTATTCTTACTGCTAAACTCTCATTGTGGCATTTGATCCTGCTCTATCATGGTTTGGGGAGTTTGATCTGGAGCATTGTGTTTCTTCTTCTGACAGTACTTCATGGAGCTCGTTGTCTTTGAAAAAGGCGGATAGGGTTTTGAAATATCTGTCTCCTTCACATCGATGTTAAGGAATTAAACCAGGTACAAATCCTTAATTTTTTATCCAAATTCTACAGTATTTAAGTTTATTATTTCTCTATAGACAGAGGGTTTTAAAAAAAAATTGTGGTTCTTTCCTTTTCACAGGATCCCACCCAAATGATAGATCCTAAATTGAAATATACAAGGTGATGGGGCTCCACCAAAATGACTCTTCTAGCAAGCCTCTATTTCAATGAGGTTCTCCTACAGTGGTGTATGGTGTTGGATTTTACTTGATGGAGTTCATTCGGTATTTTGTTGGTTTTCAACTCGGACGTGATGTACTGTGTTATAAAATGTTGAGAAGGCCACAGGCCGATACTTGATGTTTAGTTCAGTTTATTGAAGCCCTAGTGGCTGTAAGAAAATTTCCTTCTGAGTAGTAGATTTTGTTTTATAAATACATTGTTTCAAATCAGGATTTTAAGCCATGACTCAAAGTTGTAAAAGGCCAAAGGGTCGTAACTATTATAGTTTAGTTTTAGGTTTTAATTTTTGTTTACAGGTTGAATCTTGTTGACTGTATCTATGTTTTGATAATATATTTATATATTTTGTATTTTTAAACGAAGAAGGAAGACTTGTAATATTTTGGTTGTTTTAATTATTTCTTATAGAAAATAACCTTTCAAAGGTTTGTGATTAAATAAATTACTATTTAATTTGTTTTATGTGTAAATTATATCTTCAGGGTTTTGACAGTAGGGTTTTAAATCGTAACTTGGTTATTATTATCAGCAATCATTTCTGCAATAAGTGAAAATAGAGGAAAGGAAATTGGCTGAATAACCTAATTCTTTCCTGTAATCTCTGAGATTAAAAATATGCTGACATGTTTTTATTTATTATTGTTACTCATGAATAAAGTATGTAGCTCCATACAGTCATTTAATTTATGCTTATGGTTGTATAAAATAGAGTAAATAGGTTTTGAATTTATTTTACAAATGAAAAGAACAATTCCCCTGCTAACAAGGAGGGATTTAAATTTTTGTTTATATGTATATTTACAGTTCTTTTAAATAGGTTTATCTATAAACCCTAATCCTTATTATATGAGTACATAGTTAGTACTTCATTTTTTAGTTACTCTAGTCTGCATTTCTACTTAGATGACTTTACTTGGTAAATGTTGTAGCGTTGTTTACTATTTTTGAAAGTTAATATTCGTTATAATAGTTCATGTTTATATATTAATTGTTAATTATTAAAATAATAGAGCTATAATAATAATTTTATCTACTATGTAACTATTGTGACAAACTAGTATTTTATAGCTTTAGATCTTTCCTAACAGTTCAGATTATTTTGCTTAAGTACTCTGGCTAAATAAAACCATCTAAAATAAAAAGAAAACATATATACAAACCATACATATGAACCTGTAGAAGATAGTAATTTACATTCACGTATACTTCATTCGATTCTTTATCTGAAATTTAACTAACCTACTGTACTAGAGTACTACCTTTTCTAAAAGGTGTGGAAAAATATAGTTTAGGTATTTTCTTTCTATCTATAAGTTAAAATAGAAATTCTTCTAAATCATCTACCCTAATCTAACTTGTTTAGAACTTAACTATCTTTTCACAATACATACATTTATCCTAACTAACCCTAGCATCAAAAGGGACAAAAGCATAATATCTCGCTGCTTAACTCAACTTGTCAAATAACAATAAACAATTAGATAGCTAGATAAATTAAAAAGAACCTGGAGAAATAGATGAGGTAATACCAACTTGAGGAACCTGTTCCTCCAAACCAACTCTTGGATAAAAGTTGGACTGTCATTCTCAGGACCCCCAAGCTTGTCTCCTAGTCCACCTAGTAGAAGTACTAGGTGAGAGATGTAGTCTAGTAATCCTCTGCAACTCCATTGAGTGTTCATTAGTAAGTCAGTTATGCATGCAGCAGTATGAACTTAGCTTAAAAGAGTTGCACTAGTTCAGGTCTTCAACACTTTTCCACTCCAAACATACTTCAGCTAGTCCCCTCCATCAAATTTTCTTGTGTACTTCATTCACTCAAAAATTTCACAAATCCAGAATAAGAAGCCTTAGTTTTATTCAATGGGAAGTTTTATTAGCATGCCTAGTTTATTGGGTCATTTTAACCCTAATTATCCACCTGCTCTTGTTCCACTTTCTTGGGGAACATGACCACAAAAATAGGGAAGTTGCTACCTACAAGAGCTAGAAATAGTTTGAGGATGTTGGCAAGTGTCAAACTGCTCTCAACCCAGCCTTCTCCATCAAGTGACCAGTAAAACACTCATTTAACAGCTTCCATAAGTGGTGGTCTCATATTTCATTTATGTATTAATAAAATATTCAGCAATTACATTAAATTATCCTTGACCCCACTTGGTCAATAATTACAAACTTTAACACAAAATGTAACATAATGTTTCTTAATACATAAAATGTTTTGAAAATTGGGGCATGTGACAAAGTCATAACTTATTCGCACCTATCGAAGAGATGGGTGTGACCTGGGTCTCATCTGCTCAACGAAAGAGTGTGATTGTGTCACATTTGTTCAATGATTAAGCATGACTTGGGTCGCCCAAAATGGATGAATAGAAGTGACTTCATCCCTGGATGAGTTTTATTGTGTAATATTGATCATGACAAGGATTTTTTTGATGTGCAGGATGTGGCTGGTGTGGAGAGAGTGGGATATTGGTACCTTACAGGGGAAGGCATTGGGAGATGCAGGAGTGGTGGACACGCTTGCTTTGAGTGGGATGTTGAAGTACTTCTATGTTCCACTTATGTAGACCAATAGAATGTTAGTAGAGATAGTGGTGAGTTTCTAGGAAATGGAATTTGAGTGCTTCATCATACAGGGGGAGCATATTGAGATCACGCTCTCTGATGTTTACTTCCTAAATGGGATTCTGAGGCTTGGTGTTCTCGATGACACTACGCTAAAGCTCACACATGGTGTTTCACTGGATGATCTTTATGAGAGGCCCTGCTATGCCTCTAGTACTGTGTGTTGGTCATAAATCCCGATGTGCTGGATTGAGAGTCTCTTGACTCGAGTTGTGGCAATGATGGTGCTATGGATATGGGGGTCATCTAGACTGCACAAGATCTCATGAGGGAAACTCCATAATGTGGAGCGTATGATGGGGGGCACCTACTTTGGGTGGGACCAGATGTATTTTACCATGGTTTGACGTTCACTGAACTATGCTAGGACTACGGGAGGGGATTTCTATTTCCCGTCGTTTTTGTGTTCTTTCTTTTTCAAGCGACTATTGATCCTTCGATCGCATTTGGCAGTGCGAGATGGAGGGCCTCAGGAGCCTCGTATGTGGAGTTGGAGTGAGATGCTGGTCCGAGAGGGAGGTGTCTTAGTGGGCCAATTATTTACTCGGGAGTTGTTAGCATAGTGGAGGAAACTATCATTCCTCATCAAGGACTACCCGTACGTAGGGATGGACTACACGGTAGATCCAGAGATGCCTTCGAATCCAGGACAAGCCCGGGGACCTGATGGTATGTATACATGATATATTTTGTGGTTACATTAATATATAGTTCACTAGCTTAGTGGTAGCCATTTTCTATGTATGAAATATAATGATGATGTACTCTATGTATGTGCAGATGTTGGACCACGCCCGCACATAGTTTATGAGTGACAAAGGGGTAGGGTGGAGGGGTTAGATCCACCTACCCAGGGGCATAGGAGGGAGAACATGACCTTGGAATATCTTCTTCAGTGGGTAGAGAGCTTACTAGATAGGGTTACTGATGATGGCTGACAACACTTAGATGATGACATGATTGCTTCTTGCTACCATGCGCCCCCTGAGTGGGTCCCCTTGATGAAGAGGATCGCAGTCGGGGCCAAGTATGTTTGAGCGGTGGCCTAGGGATATTCTTCAATGGAGTGTGAGAATGACTCTATTGAGGAGGACATAGAGGAGGATTCATACTCCAAGTACTAGGAGGAGGCCTCTTATTCTGACTAGAAGCTAGTGGTGCTACCCCTAGTGCAGTGGTGTACTAGGATTTTTGTATGATGTGTATGCTTAGCTGATAAATCTTATGGATATTCTCATTTTGTACTCAACACTATTATAGGATATATATATTTATGCACATGGATACACTTTTATGGTTTTTACATGAGTCTTTTTATGATTATATGATGATGCATGATGCAATTTTATTTCCTATATGTGATGATGAATATGCCACTCTAGAAAGTCATTATCCATTTGGTATGCTACACTATTGAGATTTCTGGGAACATGCATGAATGTAATGGATTCAAAATGTCTAACAAAAAATCAAGCTCACGAGAAATTTCTAAAGAGACTAAGAAGACATCAAGGTGATGAATACCCAATTGGAGGGTAGCGACAAGGAGACCAATGAAAATATTGTACTCAACTTGGTTGTCATTAGAAATACCAACACACATTCTGTCAATATGGATCAACTCATGTGAGCGGGAATAAATGACCCATGTAGTCGAGGAGAAAGTAGGAGACCATGTACTTGCTCCATCATCGAATCTGATGTCGTGATGCGTAGTAGGATCCATCTGAAGAAATCAATGAAATAAACTGTAAGACTCATAACAATAGCTATATGAAAAAAAAAAACTTTCATACAATTCAGTGATGGTAGTGACCTTAAGCGTAGAACCCCTTGATGTAAAGCCCATTGCGAGGATTCTTCTAGAGGTGGCCATCAAAGTCAGTGAGAATATATGCCCCCTTTCTGAGGCAGTAGTGGATGACATATGGGCCATACCACAAGGATTCAAATTTCTTTTATCCCAACTTATCGTTGGCTTGGTCGTAAATGAGGACCATATCACCTTTGATAAAGGTGCGAGGGTGGACATGGGAGTCAAAATGTGACTTCATCCAAGTTTTAGCTACTTCAATTTCTTGGAGGGAAGAATTACGGTCCTCAGTGGTTTTTTCAAGAATAATAAGGCATTATTTTAATGACAATGTATCAGGGAGGAGTTCTACGGCAAGGAAGAGTGATGGAATTTGGAACTCAATGAGAAGTACTAACTCAAAACTCTGGACTAAGTGGAATGGGGTAAAGCCAATGGAAAATTTTGTTGATGTATGGTAAGCCCAGAGGGATAAGAAGATCATATGGTGCCATTTGGAGTTATGGTTTCCTACCATCCACTGGAGCATGGTTTTGATGATATTGTTGAGAGCCTCAACTTGTCGATTAGTATGAGTGTAGTATAAGGAAAATTACTAGTGTTTTAACTTCAACATGTTCAAAATCTCTGTCCAAAAAACTTCTTCAAAACGGAAATCATGGTCTAATACTATCTAGTGGGGGACACCCAAATGTGTAATGACATTGTTGAAAAATAAACACGCCGATATGTCGTCTTTACAATTAAACGTAGGCATGGACTCGACCCATTTTGTGAAATAATTGATGACCACGATGATTTATTTATGGAAGTCAATTGAGGTAGGATTACAAGTCATGAAATCGATCACCCACATGCAGAAGGGACCAACTATGACTACAAGATGTAATGGCATGAGGGGAGTCCTTTATTTTGGAGAAAAGAGTTGACAACTATGGCAGTTTTTAATGGCCTTGATGCAATCGAAAAAAATTGTAGGAAAAAAATCACTGATAGAAAGAATCTTTTGGGTAGTATCCAAACCAGAGAGGTGGCCACTATAGGCTCCACTATGACAATCATTAAGGACTTTTTCATCCTCATCATGGGTGAGGCAACGATGTAATATGGTATCAATGCATTGACGATAAAGAACATCCCCGATGAGGAGATAGCAAGAAAATTGGTATCGGATGCACCCTCAATATTTGCAGTTTAGGTGGGCCCTGAATTTCTGGGTGCGCAAAATTTCTAGATGCTGAATTTCTAGGTCTTCTGTGGAAATGAAAAATAACAATTCGTCCGGTAGGTCTATCCTGATTGATGGCGATGCAGAAAACAAGGAAGGTATGTAATGAGAGTAGCTAACGCCAAACCTTTAGTGCTCTTGGGGGTGAAAAAATTCAATTCAAACTCTTGAAGAATGACAATCTACTAGGCATCATGACCTTATAGAAGGAGGAAACTCAAGAGGTGCCTCATGGGGTTGGAATTGGCTACAACTCTAGTGTGGTTCAAAATGATGTAACATTGTAGCTTTTGAAAAGAAAAGATGATGATGAGGGCCATATTCCCCTCATGAGAATAATTTAAAGGGGGACTAGAAAGGTTCTAACTTATGAATATATCACATGCTCTTGAAGAGCATCATTTTCTTGGACCAATACTTTAGCGATGGAATTTTCATATGCTGATACATAGAGAATGAAGTCTTTGGTGAAGTCAGGCGTAGACAACAACAGGGTGGAGGTCGGGGCTTATTTTAATGCGTCAAACATATCTTGTGCATGCTGATCCCAAACAAAAGGATTGTTGGTACAGATTAGTCATAAGAAACCATAAACCTTTGTCACATAATCCAAGATGAAATGATGAAGGCAGTTGGCCTTTCCTTGGAGACTCTGTAGTTGGAGAAAAGTAAGTGGTGAGGGAAGATTCAGAATGGCTTGAACCTTGAGAGCATCAACTACTATCCCTTTGTGAGAGACGATGAACTCAACTAAAATCTCAGTTGGAACACAAAACACACACTTGAGAGGGTTCAAACAGATGTTGTGTTTGTGACATCGTAGGAAGACTTGTCGTAAGTAATCTAGATGCTGGGAACATCTCCGAGAGTGAGTTGAGAGGTAGTCAAGGTAGACCAATATGATGTTAATAAGGTCATGAAAAAACAGAAAGTCATGTCCCACTAAAAAGTGGCTCTAACATTTTTTAGGATAAATGGCATGACTTGATATGGAAACATGCCTAATGGGGTTGTGAAAGAAGTTGTGTACCATTCTTCTTTCCGAATCTGAATTTTGTTGTAACTGAAAAAACCTCATGGCCAGCACAGGCGTCAATGATTTGGTCAATGAACATAGCGGGGAAGTTGTCTTTGGGACATTGTAAATTCAAGTCATGAAAATTAGTGCAGACCAAAATGGTACCTTGTTTTTTATTAACAAGAATAGGACTAGAAACCCAAGTGGTATACACGATGGGGTATATGAAACCTGCTCTACGTAGTTTCTCGATCTCAGCTTTGACCACATCATCCTTTGACGAGTGAACCGGTCTTTTTTTTAGCGAACAGGTGCCACATCAAGCCATGTGTCCATATGGTGTTTGATGATAGATGGATCCAACCCAAGAATATCGATATAGGACCAAGAAAAGATATCACAGAACTCTTGAAATAGTGCTTGTAAGAAGCAATTTCTTCAAGAAAGAAAGATGCTCCAAGTATAGAATCTTCAATGAACTTAGGATTCATTGATATGTTAACCTAAACGGTGGGAGATATTTTTTCCATATTCCCCTCCTCAAAGGCATCGAGTGCCAAAATGGGATTCTTGAACCAGTCAAAATTTCCATGAATGAAGTCTTTGGATTTGAACGAGTACTGATCCAATAATGAAAGAGGTTTCTCGAGGATAAAGAATGAGTGATTGTTGCTTGGAATATTTCACCTCCTGTCGATAGAAAGGTGTTTTGCTGGTCTGAATGGTTCAGATCCAGAACAAATAGATCACAGAGGTTGATAACTCTCCATAGACACTATAGATATCTAGAATGAAAGGCTTTGATAGTTCACCTGTGTACCTGCAAAATATTTCAACACGAAACAGATCAAAGAAACCAGAATATGATCTACTAATATATGCTAGTGACTAAGGAATCTAGCAATATATATCTGAAATCAAACATCAACAATATATATGGGACAGAAAACAGCTTGCATTAGAAATATGAAGAAGTTTACAACCAAGCCTTAGTGTTGAAATGCATCTCCATGAAACCAGCTCTTCATCCCCAAAATCTATGACTCTAGCTCTCTATGCTCTCTCCAAATGATCTTGGGCCAAGAATCAGTCCAACAGCATAACAATACCTTCAATGTTCTCCCTCAACCATGGTTATGAGCGCATATTTATAGGGCTAGATGGATAGAGATGGTTCAGAAATTAGTGGGTGAGCTGGCCTCTAAGATCCTAGGATGAGGGATCTCGAGCTCAACCAACCCACAGTAGTAGGGATAAGAGATATCTCTAGGCTTAGGATCTAGAAGCCTCGAGAAGCTTCTCATTTTACCCTTTAATCCAGGGTACCGTGCTTCTCCTTCTTTGACAGATCAGTTCTGGTAATAACCGCCTATGGACCAAGGGTGACAGGCAGTGGCACCACTTGTGGACAATCGATGAAAAGCGGTGTGAACAGGGGTACCTCTCCTAGATAAGGGAGCATGAGCGATGCTGGGAATTTGCATGATAGACTGGTAAGAAACCATTTAGTCTTAACTCCGGAAGCTGGGATTTCAAGGCAAGTGGGTATGTCAAATGTCTTATCACATGATGGTGACAGGATTTTTGTATAACAGGATGCCCCCCAAAGCATGAGTCTTAGAGTGATACAATAAACGAGAGCTTTGAGAACAAGTCATTTCCAAGGGACAAAAATGTTGGCTCAATCAGAGTATGCAGTGAAGTAGGCATCTGTAGTACATCAGTATGTTGACTCATAGACGTAAGTAACCAAACTCATAGCTACAGACCAATACAAGGTAGATCCATGAGTGGAATAAACAAGTATGGATACTAGAATACATCGTAGATCCATGTGATAGAGGACTCAAACTTGGACATAGATACCAGACATACAACATAGATCTATGTCATACAGACGCAAATTTTAGCATAGCCATGACCATACAAATGTGTATACATGCTAGATATACAAAACTCCATCGCAACCCGGGGAAAAAGAAATGAGCGCTTTTAAACAAATGCCCAGGGTCTTCGTCTCGTCTTCCACAAAGTACGATTCTATCCATGTGATTAAAATGATATGAAGTCGAACATGGTAGAAACCACTTGATTATCGGCCAATGATGTGAACCATTAACAAGTGCGAGGGAGATCACCATTAATGTCAATGATTCCCAAGGTACTCTAGTACAATCTACTGAGTGCGAATAGATGTCCTAATGTCAAACACCCAGTCGATTCTATCAATCAAAGGTCAATGATGTGAACCAATTTCAAGAGAGATAGAGAATATGTCATTAAGGCATAGAGATCTCAAGGTACTGAATATTGTTTCTAAGACTATTTCCCGGATGATGAGCTGATCTTGATGGGAATAGTCTCGTCGAAGGAGGGCCATGATGAGTCCCACATCGATGACATGAAACTCAAAACATAGTTCTAGAATGATGTGAATGTAGTAACCATATGACTGACTCAAAGATACTGACACAAAGAATGTGTACACTACAAAGGTGAGACTTCTTCATATCCCCTTTTAACATCGAGCGGCACGACAAAATGACTTGGCAGTATGACTAGACAGGACAAATACAAAATGTGAAAGTGGACAATGCATTCTTTTGAAAGACTCAAAGGATTGGCATGACTCATGAAAGTGGATCATCATAGAGATCAGCTGAATACCCAATTGACTGACATGATTGTACAAAGAAGTGCCATGTTCAAAGGTAACGACAAACAACTACCATTATTTGCAAAATGATTCCCTTTCTCATTTTCCCCATCATGATCGATGAGTGCCTCTTTTCGGTTGTACGATTTCAAAGAGGGTAACAAAAACTCGATATAGCTTGTTAGAAGACAAGTCCAGTCCCATATGTTTTATGAACCTGAGAGAGGACGGGTTCGTTCCCAAAATGGGCCTCTCAATGTTTAATTTTTAACAAGTCCATTGAAAGAAAACTCGGTATCGTTCATGTTTAGAGAGTCTAAATGAATATGGAAGGAGACTCCATGGGGGTCCTTTTTCATATGATTTAGTCTCCAAGGCTCGAAAAAGTGTAAAATAATACCTTAGAGAACTCTTCCAGTCATGATTGGCTGGAGCGTTCCTTTCTCATAAATAGTACTGTCCGAATCGAGAAAGAGATAACTTACCATCAGATAGATGACTGTTCAAATACTTTAATGAATGTGAAGAAGACAAGATCGCTCGATGATCTTTTCATATTTAGGGAGTCTAAAAACGGTTTAAAGAGAACTCCATGATGTTTCTTTACACAATGTCACTTTTTACGAACCTAGAAAGATTCATAAATGAACTCGACTATATTTTCATGTTTAAGGAGTCTGAAAGAAGATGTGAAAAGAATACTCCATAACGTTTCTTTACACAATATGGTATTTTACGAGCCTGGAAAGAAACTTGAACTAGAATCGAAACTTTGATACTAGATTTTAACGAGTGTGACAAAGTGTTGTAATAAACACTCAATGACCTTTTTCATTTTGTAAAAGTATGAAAAATCCATACACAAACTTTCCAAATCTTTTACTAAAGCCAACTTGCAAACGACTCATAAACAAGTGTTAAATGTATCTAAAATCAACATTACAAGATTACGACAAATAGATTTTGACCAGAACATGATGTAATATCAAAACTATACTAAGTCACACCCAAAAATGTCTATATAAGGTAAGTAAATAGTAAAAAACCAAACATTTCACTATTTACCTCTTGGTAGAGAGCACTGGGAGCTTTTTTTAGCCAGATCTTCCACAGCTGATACCAGGAGTTTCCACCGTCCGTTTTCAGTCTCGTCAGTTGCAGGTAAGAGCTAAGACCTTCTTATTTCATTTCATAGCTTTTATTTTGGGATTTTATGGGGTTTTATGCCTATTTGGAAAGCCCTAAAATCCTATTTGCGGGCACCGCGGCTACCCCTTATGGGATAGGTGGTACCACCTGAGAACTGCGCCAAAGACAAGGTGAACAGGAAGTGCCACCGCCTGTCTCCAATGGGGAACACGTGGTACCAGCCATGGAGAAGTTTAACCAATGATATATACAAAACTAGCTCATTCTTTTGAATTATAATTATTTAAGGATGATATTGATGTATACCATTGGTGTTTTGGCAGGTCTAGGCTTCCAAAATATGGTGAAATGGAATGAAAGAACTCATGATGATGAAGATTCCACTGCTGCAAGGAATCCGGTGTGTATTGCCACACTCTGGGACTATAAACTTCTAAAATTCTTCTTGACACCAAGCATGGTGTCACACGAGAGACTACTGGAACACATACTGAGAATGTGGAATCCAGAACATCAGTATTTCGAGGTGGGGGGACATATACTTATAGTGGACGTAGAATACATCTACTTCCTGAATGGCCTATCGAGACGGGGTGCCTCTATGTCACTGACAGGTTCCTGTGGTGGGGACATCACCACTAGAGAGCTCATAGATCGACACTATGCACCAGGTACAGGTACATCAGGGAAGAAAATCCCCATCAGGGCAGTGACAGACAGGGCTCTACGGATTGTTCTGTTCACCATGAAGAGGGTGGTAGGGAGCTAGGGTGTACATCAGGCTTCCAGGGCACATATGTTGTATTCCCTAGAGGCAATGGCACCTACGGTGTTCAACTGCGAAGAAACATTGCTTCCAATTTTCAAGGATCAGCTGACTAAATGTTGACAGGGAGAGCTGAAGCAATTCGGCTTTGATTCCATCTTAGCTTGTTTCTTCTTTGAACAGGTCCCCCAGATGAGGCCCCAGGTGAATTTTTGGAGTCTGAGAGCACGGGACCCCTGCATGCTGAGGTGGGTCCAGGTCATGTCTCGCACAGGAGCGGGTAGGGGCAGAGTGATGTTCGGTGACACACTCTTCAGTTGGCTGCGGGATCATATGATCATGGTCGAGGACTATGCCTATGCGGACACAGATTTTACAAGTGATCCTCACCTACCACTCTCACCTAGACATTGGTAAGAAACAAGAAACCCTAAATATGAAAAAATGTTTTTATGTTTTATATGTTTTATAATTTTTATGATAAGTGACGAGACCTATTTGTCTTCATACATATGTTGGAGCAGCGAGGCCTAGAGGAGCATCTCCATTAGACAGGCGAGCCAGAGCTCGCTTCATGCCATAGGGTGATGATATCACCGGGGAGCTAGAAAAGAACCTTGAGAGGTTGACTCTAGACATCCCAGATGCTGACATAGATGACCTCCTGACTAGATATCAGAGATCTACGGCAGGGGTACCAGGCAGATTCAGCAGGCTGCTACACCAGGTGGCTCGAGCAGTGATGTGCTATCATGAGCACCACTAGTGGATGAGACATGTATACTGAAATTTGATCGCTACAGGATTTTGTATGATGATTTTTCCTGAAAGCCTACATGCTTCAGATGAGGCCTCGGGACCTATTTTTTGTAAAACTTTTGTGTATATATATAGACTTTTACATGATGTTTACACGTTTCAAATGGATGAATGCATTTTCTATGAGTTCTATGTGTCTTTAAATGTTTATTTACAATGTACCATGTTTGATTAACGTCATGAATGGGCAATATGCCAATCTAGGATGTAATTAGCCAATGAATCGACAACTACATTATGTTCCCTAGGGATATGCCTATATGTAATGGTTCCAAATGATGTTTCTAGAAAACATACCCTCCAGAAGAGGTGGAGGAGCACCGGGTTCCTAATGGTGTATATATGGTTTAAATGACAAACCACAAGCTGAGAGTCCATCAAAACTACTAGATCACGGACATCCTGGGAGGCAACTTCAGTCAGAAAAACGATGACTGCTTCATACTCAGCGATGTTATTAGTAGCGGGACCTAAGCAAACCACTCCTGAACTGACCAAATTTTCAGCTAGGGAATAGAGAACCCAAGAATTCGAGGATAGATTCAAGGTGTGGTGGAAAGCACCATCATTGAAGCCATAGAAATCCATATGCATGACCAACACATGGTATAAACAGATGCGGGCACAAAAACTCAAAACCATTTTGAAAATACTGAAAACACATTGAAAGTCAATCAATATACATATATACAAGATACCATCAAAGAAT
Organism: Pseudotsuga menziesii; assembly: GCA_001517045.1. Taxonomy (NCBI): domain Eukaryota; kingdom Viridiplantae; phylum Streptophyta; class Pinopsida; order Pinales; family Pinaceae; genus Pseudotsuga; species Pseudotsuga menziesii. Next base: position 424,863 of record LPNX011225391.1, read on the forward strand.
ACCTAGGCATAGTACCTTTTCAGGTACAACCCATTGTGAGGTTGCCCCAAAGGGATTCCATCATAATTTACCAACGCATAGGCTCCTTTCTCTAACACCTTGGAAATAACGAAAGGTCCATACCACATAGACTCGAACTTTCCCTTTCCTATATTGTCATATCTCTGGTCATAAGTCAAAACTAGGTCACCCTCATTGAAAACACGAGGCATAATAGATTTATCATACTACACCTTGACGCATTTCTTATGTGCCTCATTGTCCAAGGAATTATCTCTATGAGTTTCATCAAGGTTATTCAAGTACAAAAATCTTGCTTCCTCTACGGAAGTGTCTGGGAGAAGTTCTATGGCAAGTTGTAAAGATGGAATCTGACATTGGATAGGCAAGACAACTTCAAGTCCATAGACAAGTTGGAATGGTGTGAAACCAGTGGCTGTTTTCACAGAAGTTCGATAAGCCCAAAGAGCAGAAAAAAGAATGAGATGCCAATTGGATTTATGATCTCCAACCATCCGACAAAGCATAGTTTTCAAAACCTTGTTAATGGCCTCTACCTAACCATTAGCTTGCGGATAATATGGTGTAGAGATTTCTTGGAAAAAACCTAGCTTAGCTCTCAATTCCTCCATCATGTGATTACATAAATGGGATCTATGATCAGTGACGATGGACTGCGGAACTCCAAATCTAGCTATGATATGATTGAACAAGAAGAGAGCGGAATTTTACCATCTTCTGCTTGTAGGCATGGCCTCAGCCCATTTTGTAAAATAATCCATGGCTATGATGATGTAACCATGCCCCCCAGATGAGGTAGGATTACAATGCATGAAGTCAATCCCCCATTTGGAAAAAGGGCCAAAGGCAATGATGGGGTGAAGCGGAGCAGGATGGGTGCACTTTTTGGGATACAAATATTGTCATGGTGGGCATTTATTAACAGCCTCATGACAGTATTTGAAGACAGAAGGCCAGAAATAGCCAGCGTGAAGAATTTTCTAGGTTGTAGCCATCTCAGATAAATGACCACCACATGCTTCAGAGTGGCAATCATTTAGCACATGTTCAGCCTCTTCATGAGTGAGGCATCACCGAAGAACAAAATCAATCCCACATCTATACAAGGTATCATGCAAGATGAGGTAGTATTTCACGTGGTGCCAGATGCGACGGCGGTCATCGCGAGATAGATGCAGCTGAAAACGCTTGGTCTGGAGATAAATCAACAAATCTCCATACCAAGGATCAGTAGTGCCAATAAGGAATAGGAATTCATCCAAAAATGAATCGCTGGGCTCAGATTCCGTGGTAGCACAAGGAAGGTCACATATAAGCTAGGAAAAAACCAAGGATTTATTTGATGTAACCTTGGAAAAATTGAGATCGAACTCCTAAAGGATGACGATCCAATGGGAGTACTTGCCTCCGAGTACCTGACGAGTCAGAATGTGGTACATCGGGTTCTGTTCTGCCAATATGGTTGTAGTGCGAAGCAGAATGTAGTGATGAAATTTTTTCATAGCAATGATCGTGGCCAAAGCTAGCTTCTCCACATGTGAATAACGAGTTTCAGAATCAATAGGATTCTTACTGGCGTAATGAATCACATGCTCCTGAACATGGAGATTGTCTTGCAGTAAAACCATGGCGATGGTAGTAGCAGAGGTAGCAATGTACAAGAGAAAATCCTTTGAATAGTCTGGGGAGTGTATCACGGGTGAATGAGTCAAAGCGTTCTTAATACTATGAAAGGCGTGTTGGGACTAGTCATCCCAGATGAATGGAGCGTTCTTCTTAAGGGGATGCATATAACCGTGCATTTTCTCAGCGAAATTGCACACAAACCGATGGAGAAAGTTTTCCTTCCCTTGCAATATTTGGAGTTCAAGGATGGTGGTTGGGGCTAGTAGATTAATGATGGAATAAATATTCAAAGGATCAATCCAAATTTCCATCTTTAGATACCACAAATCCAAGCAGACATCCCGTCTCAACGCAAAAATCACATTTATGTGGATTGAGCCATATATTATAATGATGACATCTCAGGAATATGGCTCTAAGATGACCGGGGTGGTCCTCCCGTTGCTGTGAATAAGCAAGGAGGTCATCAAGGTATGGTTCAACAATATGTTTAATGTCATGAAACGCATAGAACATCACACACTGGAACATGGCGCCATCGTTTTTCAAGCCGAAAGGTAACTTCTTATACATGAAGGTTCCCCATGGGAAAATGAATGATGTTTTATGCTGATCAGCAGGAAATATCTCAATCTGATTGTAGCTGGAGAAGCCGTCCATGAAAGAAAAGATGACACTTCCAGCACAATTGTCCATAATCTGATTGATGTGCGGGGTAGGAAAGTTGTGTTTGGGACAAGCTTTATTTAAATCCATAAAGTCAATACAGACTCTAATGGTGCCTTGCTTTTTGTTGACAGGGACAACATTCGATACCCATTCCGTCAAAGGTACAGGATAAATAAAACCATCTTTCAAAATTTTATCAATCTCAGCTTTAATAGCTGCGGCCTTCCTAGGATGGACTTGCTTAAGTTTCTTCCTGGCAGGTTTAGCCATGGGATAAGTTTTTAATCTCATGGACCACAATGGTAGGGTCAATCCTTGGCATATCTTCATAGGACCAGGCAAAAATATCACATAATTCCTTAAAAAGTGCCTTATATGCTTCAGATTCATCTGTGGAGCAGTTCTTCCCAACATGAACATGCTCAATAACATTAGGCTTGGCTGATATGTCAATTGGGTTCTTCTGAGTAATGTTGCAAAGGTTTCCTTTAGAATATATATCTTGCAACAATATAGGACTTTGCGGAACATTGACAATATCAGTAGGAAACAAAGATGCAAAATCATAGCTACCCAAACTGGTATTGGGGAGGAACATGGATCTATGATGGTGATCCTCCCAAATGGACTCACCTTTGTTCATGATCTCTACAATGGACTCATCAGAAGGGAAAGTATTAGACAGATAGTATAGAACCGAAAGAGAAGGTGCTAACCAGTATGGTAAATGGTAAGGATCTGAGGCCGCTAAATGAATATCATTAATGTGATTATCGGAACAAGTTTTAATGGTGTCATACATAGCTTCGTGCGGACTCAACAACATTTGTGCCCTGGGGCTCAATATCAAATGAGGCGATCATGTGTACTGTTGCGATATCCATGCTAGGAGGAGTGGAGGGAAAAATCCCCATAAGGGATGAATCCTTCAACATACCTACCCCAATCGACTGGTAAGGAGGAGGGGACTGACCTAACATGGGGATGTTATTAGCCATGGAGGTAGTAACATCCGGAATTTAGAAATCAAGCTGGTCAATAGTAACAATTCTCCCAAGATGTGGGAATTGGACCATTCGAAATACTGTTGAAGCAATGACATTCATGGCATAGAACCAATTCCTTCCTAAAAGAAGGTTATAATCTAAATGGGCATCTACCACTTCTACTTGGATGGAAACGGTTTTTCCCCCCAGCTCGACCGCTAGGGCTGATATGAGGCCATGGGGTTGGAATCCCCATCCATCAAAGGCTTTAAGGGTTGTAGGTGATGTAACAAGCTCAGGAGAGCCAAGATCTTTCCAACAAGTCAAAGATAACACTGAGGTCAAATCTCCTTCATCTAGTACCGTACCGTTCGAAAGACTTTCTTTTCCACTACTTTCATAATGATCAGAAAAGCAACTTTATGCAGTAATCTAGGTTTATAGTTCTCAACATTGAAGTGAATCAAATTAGTGTTATTCAGGTCTACAACTCCTAATGCTGTCAACAAGTTCTTGCACTGTGTAGGGAAACTTGGAGTACTTCGAGGGTAGACATCACACAAGGTTCCTGAGCGAGATCCTCAACCACATTATAGAATTAGGAAGCTCAAGGATTGGGAATAAATACAACCTTCCGAAGAGTACTCTTGGGTGGGCGCAAAATCATATCGAGCGTAAGCTTCTCGATAGACAAGGGGATAGTAGACGAGGATTCTGGAGAACTAGTGGAGGTAAATTTCCCTGAAGAAGATTGGTCTTCTTGCTTATCTGCAGGTTTATCATAATTCTAGCTTCGAGTTTGTAGATGGATGGTGTTTGAGGACATCATACGAATTTCCTCGGATGAACTAGAGTTACCCTGGTTTGACATATGGTCGACCAGTTGTTGTTGAGAGGGGAAAGGATTCATAAGTACTGCAGGTGTGGGGTTAGACTTCAAAAACTGAGAGATTTCATCCCAACGGGGACACTACTTAGAGAAGTGGTCACCACCACATAACAGACAAGGGTATTTATCCTTCCTTTTGCCTGTGTTGTTGTCATTATGGGTTGATTGTGGCGTCTCCTATTGGTTTCCAGGTTTTTTATTTAGATTTTTACATTTCTTTGTATTACCTGAGGTTTGAGTACTTTGAATAGAATTGACCTCGGTAGAAACCTTGGGAGTCGAAGGAGTAGCAGGTTGGGTTTGCTTGGCAGGTTTTGCTGCGGATGGGGACTGGATTGAACCAACAATCCTGTCAACAGGTACTTCTACTAATGGCTTGGAAGGGTCAGTTTTGGGGTGAGGAGCTTGAGGAATTAGGTCATAAAGGGTCCTGGACTGGGAATAGACCAAGTCTAGGTACTGAGCCTGACTAATAGCCTGCTCTTCAGTAACAACACCACCCATGGCCACATCTCAGGAAATAGGAGGCAACAAGGACTTACTGAACCAATCAGCTAACAATTGATCCAGAATAGGGGCCTTAATAAGCCTTCTCCACCTTCTCTACTCATGAATATGATCAGAAATGTGGGTGGAGGTGTTCTATCGCAGAGAAGTTAAAATGTCAGTGCCCATTTCATAACGAATAGGGAGTTGAAAGTGCATAAGAAATATGGTTGCCAACGAGCCAAAATCCACAAACGAATGTTGTGGAAGTTCGATATACCACTTCGTGGCCGTATGGGTCAAAGTTTGCTGAAAGAGTTGTAACCGGACGGAGTCATCCATGAGGGAGTTTGAGGAACACCACAAATGAAAAGTCATGACATGTTTCTGTGGATATTCACCTTGCTTCCCATCGAATTTTGGAATGTCCGATAGCAACTTTACCGGAATGGGAGGAAATGAGGGATTTTGTTGAATGGGATCATTAATCAACTTGGACAAATCAGGAAAGTCCAAAGTTGCAAGGAAAGGTAACTGTCTATTGGGCTGCACATACTGGTAATATTGATATGGCATGAAATTACTAGTAGGGCCATAGGTTGACTAATAAACAGGTTGTTGTGAGGAAGAACTACTAGGAAATCCACCCACGGGGGGTTGATTTCTAGAATGAGGACCGTTAGGAACACTAGGGCCTCCAGAAGGAGGAGCACCAGAGCCACCAGGACCACCAGGACTACCGGGACCACTAGGACCACTAGGAGGCAGACCGCCAGACCCTCCAGAACCTCCAGGAGGTGGGAAACCTCTCGAGCCACCAGAACCACTGGGTGGAGGGACACCATACCCTCCATATCCATAAGGAGGAAAGCCAATAGGTCCCGTAAGACCACCAGGACCTCCAGGACCATGAGTATGGAAGCCAGGCCCTCCAGTACCATTAGGTCCCCCAGGGGGAGGACCTCCATAAGGAGGTCCTCCCACACTTCCCGCAGTATGTATGGGTATCCCTGCCATGGCTGACATGTAAGACTAGTTGGGTTTCCCCCATGGGGTAAAAGTGTTACTAGGAATGGAATCCCAATAGGATTGGATGGATGATGACCTACGAGTATTTGATAACCATAACCACTATAAGACTGAATGGTCACAGGTTGTGCCCCCAAGGGATGACCTGAACTAGATGGGGGATTTACCACATTAGTGTGGGTGGGAGGGAAAAAAAATGTAGATGTTTCTATGTTAGAGGTCTGCTCCTAAATAGATACAACTCTGGGATCAGATAAAGTAGGTCATGTCGGGGGTTTCCCCCCGACATTCAAAGCTAGAAGACACAGGAATTGAAGGTTGGGTCATAGATGCAAAAGATATGGGGGGATTTGGATCAGACATAACATAAGATGTGAGAGGGGTGGAAATTTGACCTAGGATGTGGGTTGTTAATGGATGATCTATAATCGGTTGAATGGGTCTCATAGAATTGTCTAGTGAATGATATCCCACAGGAAGGAATGTGGAACGAACTCGTGAAGAGCCTAGTTTGTTGTCAATCTATTTTTATACCTCCTGTGCACAGAGGATAGCAGTGCGGTATTGCCTTCATTCTTCTTCACTTTTAGGAGAACTTACACAGGATCCAAATGAGGCAATGGCCTGTCTGATAGGTGTCTCCCAAAAGGGAGCATTAGGACCAAAATCCAGACGGGTATCATCAACATGATCTTTCACGGGAGGATGTAGCGATGAATCCTTACGGGAAGGATGTTGGACCAAGGGATGTGAGTGTGAAAAATATGGTACTCCACTTTCTGCCACCACATGATCTCCCACTTGGGAGGTGGCAGCAGCTCCTCAATCGATAGATTCCTTTGGATTTCCTTCTGAAACAGAAGTGAAATCGGGTGGCAAGCTCTGTACTCTTCTATACTTTCTTAACTCAGCCAGCATGTATAGTTCCTATCTAACCTAGGGTCTGAAAATATAGAAAAAACACACCAAAAGACTTCCCTACTCAAACTATAGGTCAAAACAAGAAGACTTAAAATGACAGGAGGAGTTCAAAAGTCAGGTCTCTCACTAGGATTGTCAAGCTGATGCCACTCGGGATATACCTCGAGGGTACGTGCGTAGTAATCTCCTCGAATGTTGTTTTCAGTGTATGGCTCCAAACAACACGGCCAAAGGGATGTTCTCAGATAGATGAGGTACCCTAGTGGGGTCTCTCAATATACTCAAGGTACGTGGGAGCTTGAATCGGTAGTAGTGCTGTATAATGCATAACCGTACACAAGGGGCCTTCCGATATACAATCGAGTATGTGAAGTACCTTTCTATATACATCAAGGGTATGTGAAAGGTCGTTCGATATACCAACGGTACGTGGAAGAACCGCGCGAGTCCCAGAATGTAATGTTGACAAATAACAACAACTCCTATGCTTTACGACACTCGAACACGTCTTTAACCTATCGCTCAAGTTACTACATAAATTTAAACCTACAAATATCGTTGATTTTAACTTGTACGGTTAGGTGAATGCATGATGTTCTCACAGAAAAGTAAAACCATGCAGTATGCTCATGCAAATGTTCACTTTACCGTTCAATATGCCTACTTACGGGAGGGAAGAGAGTGTTTTTCTTTTTGTTTCAAGACCAAAAATCATACCAATCAACAGTCATGAACATCAAATCAAAGACAAGAAAATACTTCTACAAACCAAATTCTTCTTTCCGAAAGTGAATGGGAAGGGTGAGAATCCCTTTTCCTAAAAGAACAACACCAAGCACACCTATATGCCAATGCACTCTAACTTTTCAAATTTCTTAAAAACATAAGTAAATCTAACTTAAAACTACCATTTTTTTTTTTTGATCGAGATAGTCCTATATGCATGAGAGACAAAAGATCATAAAGGTCCTGAAAGCTTATGAAGCCAATCAGAAAACCCAAATCCAACGCTCAAATATGATGTCCTAATCTCAAGCAAAACTTTTCTTTTTTAAAGGGAAGAAAAAGAAGTTCACTATGCAAGCAAGAAATGAAATCTAGAAGCTAATTTAATGTTCTTCTTTCAGTACATGCAATGAAAAGAGAGTTCAATGAGCACCCTAACTTTCAGAAAACAACAAATCCTTCTTTGAAAACAACCAACAAGCAAGAAACAGATGAACAATAAAAAAGACTAAACAAATTTTTGAAATTCCACTCAAAATCGATCTTAAACCATCAAAGCAGCAAGCCACACATATCAGATTCAATAACACAAGCCTGATAACAGAACTGAAAGCAATCAAAATTCCAATTTTTTACAAAGAAGAAAGAGGAAAAAGAGTTTTGGACTAATGCCTACCTGGTACCACACTTTGTAGATGTTGTAGGATCATTTCCAAAGAAGCACCACTCCTCGCTAACTGGATACAGGCAGTGGCACCGTGCCTCGCACAAAGCATTTCCGTGGTTCCCTATAGATGGCCAAAACAACAAGAGAACAATGGATCAGATAAAAAATAGACTAGATCAAGGTGAATACTGTCGAATTGAACAGGGTAACAGAGTATAAAAAATTGAAATAACTCAGATCTGAATAGATATGGATATTTCAAACTCAAATAACAAAAATCAAAAAGTAGATCTAACTATAAAGAGTTGAAAAAAATGGAGCCTAGATTCAGACAAGAGTTGCGGACTGTGGATGATCAGAACAACTGAATACAACTACTCCCCAGTGGAGTTGCCAGATTTGTTGCTCGGAATATTTCACCTCCTGCAGACAACAAGGTGTTCTGCTGGTCTGAATGGTTCAGATCTAGAACAAATAGATCACAAAGGTTGATAACTCTCCCTAGAAGCTCTGGATATCTGGAATGCAAGGGTTTGATAGTTCACCTATGTACCTATAAAAGAGTTCAACACAAAATAGATCAAAGAAACCAAAATATGATCTACTAATCTATGCTAGTGACTAAGGAATCTAGCAATATATATCTGAAATCAAACATCACCAATATATATGGGACAGAAAATCAGTTTGCATTAGAAATATGAAGAAGTTTACAACCAAGCCTTAGTGTTGACATGCATCTCCATGAAACCAGCTCTTCATCCCCAAAAGCTCCAATTCTAGCTCTCTATGCTCTCTCCAAATGATCTTGGGCCAAGAATCAATCCAACAACATAAAAATACCTTCAATGTTCTCCCTCAACCATGGCTATGAGATCATATTTATAGGGCTAGATGGATAGAGAAGGTTGAGAAATTAGTTGGTGAGGTGGCCTCTAAGATCCTAGGATGAGGGATCTCCAGCTCAACCAACCCACAGTAGTAGGGGTAAGAGATATATTGATGCTTATCATCTAGAAGCCTCAAGAAGCTTCTCTTTTTACCCTTTTACCCAGGGTACTACGCTTATCCTTCTTTGACAGATCGGTTCTGGTAATAACCGCCTATGGACCAAGGGTGATAGGTGGTGGCACCACTTGTGGACAACCGATGAAAAGTGGTACGAACAGGGGTACCACTCCTGGATAAGGGAGCATGAGCAGTGTTGGGAATTTGCATGATAGACTGGTAAAAAACCATTTAGTCTTCACTCTAGAAGCTGTAATTTCAGGGCAAGTGGGTATGTCAAAGGTCTTATCACATGATGGTGACAGGATTTTGGTATAACAATGATGATGCATATCATCCAAAGGGTATTCAGGAGTCGAAATAGCTTCAATAATATCTTCATTGTTGCTAAAAAAACGCATGGATAGATACGGGGGATCATCTAGGTCTGATGAGACAGGATGGCTAGTGGAGATCATGTATATAGTGGTGGTCATATCCAAGGATGAAACTAGAGGGTGGATTTCCTCGATCATGGTGATTTAAAAATCACAAGAGTGTTGTCGAAGGTCATGAAGGGCTATTAAAAAAGTAGGGAAGTCGAGATAATGATGAGAGTAATGACCATACAAGTCACAAATGCACATGGATGGTTGGTGCACAATGACTTGTTTTTAACCATTGGCTGATTGGGGATGGTGACTACTGAAATCCCATCAAATGTGTCCATAGCATCCAGGTGGGTGCAAAGCATCGAAAACTAGGGATAGGTTTTTGTTTAATGGACTTGAACTTTGCATAACGCAGAGGAAGGAGCCAAACGAGGCTCAACTGTTACGTTGGTGGACTTGCTCTCAGCCTTGTTTGGAAGAGGAGGGGAAGGTTTGGGAACAAAAGGAATATTCAATGGGCTAGGGGGAGGGAGTGAATTTATCTCAATAGGTTGGACAGAAGTCAACACAACATAGGGCATCAAAGGTGGGGTAGGTGGTTCAAGGTACCACACAAGAGTTCCCAATGTAAAATTAGGTAAATTAAGAGTAGCCATTACAGGCTTGCTCAAGATAGCAGATGGTCGAAATAGGAAGGGAATCGCGTGGATCAGGAATGAACTCAAATAATTCCTAGGTGACAGTGGTTTAGGTTATGACTATTGGTGTGTAATGGTCAGGATGGTACTGGATGTGATAGTACACAAATCCGTTGTGTCATTTGGCATAGAGGGAGGTGGTATGGACGAGAAAGTTTCCATCATCAAGGTTTTCGAAAATAATCCTGGGCCAACAACAGGAAAGGAAGGGATGGACATGCTATCAATGGAACTATCAATGGTAGGGATGACATGTCCCAGTGTGGACGACCCTTGTGGATCACAGTAAGTTAACTGGTTGATAGTCATAATCTTTCAATCATGAGGACACATCATAATTGAAAATATGGTAGAGGCCATGACTTTAATGGAATACATATAGCTACTTCCAAGAAGGTTATAATCAAGTTGGGATTTCATAATCTTGATGTTGATCAAAATTGTTTTACTGGCTAATGATACAGGAACATTTGTAAGAATTCCCTAGAGTGACCATCGTAGGCGTGGAGGGTAGTAGTGGAAGGTCAAAGGGTAACATACCTAAGTTTCTTCCAGACAAAGGTCGACATAACATAGGTGGATTCCCCTTTCATCAATTATGCATCGATGTATGACCAAATTCTAAATTGAGACCAGAATTTGGAAGGTGATGGTGCACGACATCTTGGGTTCTCCTTGATTCAGATCGAACGTGATCAACCTAGATTCAAAGGGATCAACGACACCTAGTGCAAATAACAACGCTTTGCACTATGATGGGAAAGTTTTGAGCACCTCTAGAGAGGATATGGTTGTAGGTGAAAGGGCCAGGTCATTAATGATGCTATAATTTAAGGCAGCTCAAGTAGTCACATTGTTGGCGATACATTGTATAGGAAACCATCGGACTCTAGTCACCCCATCACTAGGGCTTGTAGGTAAGTGGAGGGGAATAATGGAATTGTTAGAGGTAGAGGTTGTTGATGGGTCATTAGTTTCTGTGGTGGATCCATATTAGTTTCATCAAGTCTCGAGGTTGAGATCGGACAACACCGTCATGAGGTGATGGTCTCCAGTCTCTACAAGTGGGGTCTTGATGTTAGCTATGGGAACAGATGGGGCCAAGGGTGTGGTTGAAACCATTCCTTTCTATGGGAGGGGGTTTTGGAGGACCTATTGGTTCTAGGTTGGGCTGACCCTGGGCCGACTCATTGGTTTGCGCTGAGCTTTGTTCTGGAGAATTTGTCAAACATGAGCCATGTGAGGGCACATATGGGTGTAATGATTGCAGATGTTGCATAAATCACATGGATAATTGGTCCATAATAGAGGGTTATTTCCCTATCAATTAGGATGTTGGTGGTTCTGTGCTAGTGGGTTAGTGTCGTTGTTGGTGGGAGAGTTAGTCTATTGGCTGCCCCCTTGGGACTAATTATTTCCTCAATTTCATCCCCGATTTTCCTTTCCCTGCCATTTTTGGTTATTGGGTGTGGGTTTGTTGGTAAGGTTTTGTTGAGAAAATATGTATCCTATGAAAACTGAAGGAGATGGGGCTGAAGCCAGAGTGGGTTTCACAGGTGCTACATAATTGGCTAGAGAAGCAGGAGGGGCTGCAAATCCTATCATTTGTCCTGAGTACAATGGTTCTTGTTAACCCAAAAATCTCCCACTCAGCTCTCCATGGACTACACCACCCAAGGACACCATCTCACGACCCTACATTAGACACCCACACCCTCAAAATAGCTAAAGGATGAAGAAAAGGACTTAGAAACCCCAAAAGGGAGCCCAAAATACTCTCCTAGGAGCTAAAGCCCCCAAGAAGGCGCTAAAACCCTAAAAGGAGCTAAAATTAGGGAGGAAGGGGCTAAAAGCCAAAAAAAGGGTCTAAATCCCGGACCAATGGCTTAAAACCCTAAAACCCCAAAAAAGCTATAAAAGGAGGGTGGGGGGTCACTCTAAAAAAATCTCCCTTGCATATTGTTATGTTACCCATGGATGCCTTGATACCTTTGTCTCTCAAGCCACCCACACTCCCTCTCCTCCATTTCCATTAAGCCATTTATCCCCCATCCAAGAGATGTGCTTCCACAAGCTAGGGCATGGTGGGCCATTTCCACTAGAGAAGGTATAGCTTGTCTTTCATGTTTTGTTTCTTTGCTTTCTAACCATTATTTCATTTGAAGGTTTATGTTTAACATTGTTTTGCAAGGTTTATTGTAGCTTAGGATTTTTTTGTATGTTATTGGAGGTGAAATCCTAACCCTTTCTTGCAGAGGGGTTCACCATTGCTTCTCTCTTCTTTCTGTTCTTAGTTTAGTTGTTGTCCATTTACATTACCACACATGAACCTACCGTTCTATCCTATATACAAAAGGGAGCCATTCCTACCCATTTAGCAAGGAGAAATCCCTGCTACAGAACTGGCGACCATACCAGGTCGATCCCACAGGATCCCTGGTCCAAATTTTAAATTTGTAAGTTTTTTAATTTTTTTCCCTAGTTTTCAAAAATTTCCTATTAAATTCACTTCAAATATAGTTTAGTTTCTATTATTAGTACTGATGAACCCTCTTCTAGGAAAAACCGAGTCAATTTGGCCACAGTACAAGTTACTGTCGGCCAGATCTAACTCTGGACCACAAAAAACCCCAAATCCGGGGTAGGGCACTCTTGTCGGGCTTGAAAGTGAGGTGAGGGTGCACTTAATGGCCAAATAGGTGCACCCATGGTGCACTTAATCCCTTGATAAGTGTTACTTCAACCAAGAAACACAATCTGCAACTATTTATGCATTCTGTGCAACCCCCTCTCCTGTTTCTGAAAAACTCTTGTGGCCCCTGTTGAGTCTCAAAAATGTCCCTTTTTCATCCACTTTATCTTCCCTATTCCTTACATTTCATCATCCCATTACCCTTTTATCATACCATTTCCATACA
>LPNX011225426.1:9698-30676 GCA_001517045.1 Pseudotsuga menziesii
GGATAAAACACCCTAGGCTGATCGGATTGACAAATAAAGTCTAAGAGACCAAGTCTTTTACAGACACTATCATGCTAGAACATTTACTACAATTCCCTCATGGGGTATGAACATGTGATATAGTACAACAAGCACTTCCCAGAAGTACTTCCAAAGGTCTTTGTGAAGTCCGAACAAGTTAGCCGTGTCCGGTTCACCGGGCTCACAAGCATGATAACAAGCCCCAAGTATGTGGTGAACCACGTCCACTGGTGTCTCTTGTTTTTGTTTGATGCTTAATTCTCAGTACATTGTTTTTGTGTATTTATAACATTGTGCTACATTCTTGTTGAATGATTATTTACTTTAATAATGATGTTCAAGAAAAGCATCGTTATCTTCATGATATTGTTTACGCACTATGTTTGTTTTAAAGGCACTTTAACGCGTGTGTACTACACCCCTTAAACTTCATAAATATGTTTTGGACTCACATTAAGATACTGTCATGACTAATAACTCTATAGATAGAGGGTTCTAAAGATGTGATGTTAATGGCAATACACCTCCTTTTTTTTTTAGTTAGAGATAGATATTGGTGGGTCCTTACAAATAAATAACTCGGCACCATTAATGATAGATACACTCACGATAAAAAGAAATGATTGAAATAGTATCTTTACTTGTTTAGAGAACCATATCTTAGTTAATATGCTTTTAAGTCAAGTATGTCAAAAGGTGTTAAAGCAACTTTAAATGCTAAAGGATTGTTAGAAAAATGAAATTGCATGAAAGAGGTTTCCACAGGTTTTTTTTTTACAATTATACGCCACTAACATGATGCTCTCCTTTTGTAGTTACAACATAATTAAAAATAATTTTACCATTTTCACACAAAATGGTACTTAGGTGATAGAGGTATTTTACAAGTAGCGGAAAACCAAATATTTTGCCCAACTTTCACCGAAAATAGCATTCGGGTGTAGAGGGACGTTACAGGAGGTATCAGAGCCCAAGTCAGAACAGTTGGGCCTAAATGGGGAGAATGTAAACCACAAGGTACAATCGAGAATCTAAGTATGGAAGGGATAGAGTTGAAAATGTAACCAGGGAAATAATAATTTGGTCGCTTGAGTCATTTAGGATGAAGGGGTGAAATGCAAGTTGTTGCCTACAACTTTTATGAAGTCTCGTATGCTGATTTGAGCGAGTTTCTTCACTTTTATTCATGTGTCCACTAACCATGAAACTCTTCCTAGATAAATTAATCGAAGACAGTTGTGAGAGAATTGACGAATGAGTCATCATAATCAAGATAAGTACCCTTTTTATGGTTCCTGAATACAACTCAAGTACAGTTAACATTAGTGGAATAAGGTCTTAGTAAGTACAATATCTTTTTACATAGGACCCTTACAATAAAGTGTTTGGACTACCAAAAATATTATGCTTGTCGTTGTAAATTTTGGGAGAATGAATCCAATTAAAACAAACATATAAAAAGAGACCAAATGAATTTAACCCCATTGATTTAGGTTAAAGTACTGGAGAGGATGTCCCTTAACAGAATTTGAGTGGCATATCATACATATCTATATCTCCATGCATGATGTTGTAATACATGTTATTGTAATATGACAAACTATAGTTACTAGAGATGCTCCCATATAATGGACATTGGTTAACATAGTTACAATGCAATTAGTTGTCGCTGAAAATTATTTGAGAAATTAATGGCTCCTTAGAATATCAAGCAATCTTATCGGAAAAGGAACTTGGTAATTTTAGGGTTTCCGTGAGAAAACAATCGAAATGGTTTGAAAGAAAATGCAATGAATGCCTTCTAAAGATAGTCCAAATTGAATTGTGTGTTTATGAAATTGAAGTACCTTGGTAGAAGAAAAGGAGTATGGAAAATATCAGCGACTTAATAGATTAAACTCGATGAGGTATAACCAAAATCGAAAGGGCTTAGAGATAAGTGGTAAATAGTTTTTTTCACAAAATTATAACATGCAGAAAATATTTTCATTTATTTGTTGGAAAGAATTTTCTTCTATAATGATTATGTTATATGTGCTAACAACTCAATTGTAGGTTCATGGTAATTTTTGTGAAAAAAAGAATGTCTGGGATGGTACCATTGTAAAGGGTTCACGTTGAATATCTGGAATGTTACCATTGCTGAATTAAGGAAGCATGATGTTGATAATTTAGAAATTGATAAGACGATCGATTTGAGACAAGGTGATGAGTATCCTCTTAAAACCTTAAATACGAAACTAACAAGGTTGTTGTGCATAGGTAATTTTCTGGTACATCAAGATGATTGTTATCAAGGGGTAAGTACATCTCGCACATACTTTGATTATTATAACAAGTATACATAGGAATGGAGACATCAAAGCATCATTTCTGCAATTTATGAAGCCTAATCATCATTCTCAAACTCTAGAAATTTTTACAACGATAATTATGACCGATTACTTGTGTATGATGATTGTTGTGGGTCGAATTGAGGAAAATGGTATTTTAAGCCTACTGCTAACCTCAATGAACATTGTCCATACAAGAATGTTTACCAATGTATGAATAGATGGCTACAAAAGAGGGTGCCTACCCAAAAACGATGAGTCATGTTGATATTTAAACTGTTCCTATAAAAAGCTACTTATAGACAGATAGAACTAGATATCGCCTAAGATTCTTACCTCTCTAAACTTATCACTCATTATTGTCACGTAACATTGAAGTGTCCCTTCACTCGTAACTATCCCAAGACATATGAGTAAATATGTTCATTTTCTATTAGTATTTGAAAATGATATACTAATAGTGCAGGGTTATGCAAGGAATTCTATCAGCCGGTATTGACGGTTAGTAAAAAGATTCACTAGTTTAAATCATGAGGTTAGAATGGGTGATGTTTTTACTTATTATAAATTGGAGAAGTTCAAGGTTTTATAAACCAAGGATTAACTGTGGATTATGATGTTTATATACTGACATTGCAGAATTTTACTCGGAGTATAACCGTGGAAGGGATAATCTTGTTATAGGAAACTATAGGTCTTGGGAAAAAAAAGGAAACTTGCAAAAAAACCTGGAAAGGTCGAAGGAGATCCGGCCGGAAAAGACGAAGCAAGAAAGGATGACTCCTAAGAGGGGGGAATTGGAAAAAACAGGAGCACCGAGGACAATGTTATTTTTAGGGGGAAAGAATGTAATGTCCCCCTTTGTATACCCTAAGTATGTGTCTCGATGAATGTATAACATACTCATTTTCTGGTGAGGAGCTCAAGGCCAAGGCCCCACTAGTAAAACCCTATAATTAGTACTATCTAAGTTCTTAAGTTGAATACTTAGGAAACTTAAGATATTGACATAGCTTAACGACTAACAACTAAGCCCACAAGAGCTAAAAATGAACAGTTAAAAGAGACACAATTGATACCTTAGTCACATGTATCATTTGGGCTATGGCAGTACTAGAAATAAGGTTTGCCCCATTAGGGATTCCTAGTATGCCAAGATAATCCCAACTAGGATACCATAGCTTAGTTACTTAAAACTAATTGTGGTTAAGCCACAATAGAGGGGATCACAATTATATAATTCAAACGAAAAGGCGTAAAAGAGTTAAAATATTTAAAAAGTTTCAAGTGAGGAAACCAACCTAAGGAGTTGACTGTCGAGGGTCTATATATATTATGGTCACCTTAACATAGGAATATATCATTAGTCCGCTTAATGAATTGGTACATACCATTTAATGAGATTAATTATATGCTTGACATATATCTTATACAAATTTAAGATGTATATATATATATATATATATTTGGTGGGCATAATAAAGGAAAACAACTTAATATTATTCCTTAAGGAAAATACTATAAACAAGGTATACCTAAAGAACACAGATTATTCTATATAAATGCTTTCCCTTGAGGAAGTTTTCTGGCCACATAATTGATGGCGAGTCAGAGGGAGTCATGCCTCAGCTAAGTCAGTGCTTTTTTGTTGCTGCATTATTTATGCGCGCCCTTGAGGTAGTTTTCTGATGCCATAATTCATGGCGAGACTAAGGGTGCCGTGCCTCAGCTAAGTCAGTGAACATTTTTTGTTGCCTTTACTTGTGAGAATTGGGAGCAACTTAGGCAGAAAAAAGTTCTCCTTGGGTTATAAAATAAGCCACTAAGTTCATCCTGGGGGGCACACGGGGAGGTTGAGAAAATAACCAGCTCTGCATATTATAAGGGGGCTCTACGTTTTTCTATGAGGTTCGACCTCTGCGGTTGGAGGTTGTAGACTTAATCGCTGCGAAAACCATCTCAGAGTTTTTCTGTATATATATATATTTGGTGGGCATAATAAAGGAAAACGGCTTAATAATATTCCTTAAGGAAAATACTATAAACAAGGTATACCTAAAGAACACAGATTATTCTATTTAAATGCTTGCCCTTGAGGAAGTTTTCTTGCCACATAATTGATGGCGAGTCGGAGGGAGTCATGCCTCAGCTAAGTCAGTGCTTTTTTGTTGCTGCATTATTTATGCACGCCCTTGAGGTAGTTTTCTGATGCCATAATTGATGGCGAGACTAAGGGTGCCGTGCCTCAGCTAAGTCAGTGACCATTTTTTGTTGCCTTTACTTGTGAGAATTGGGAGCAACTTAGGCAGAAAACAGTTCTCCTTGGGTTATAAAATAAGTCACTAATTTCATCCTGGGGGGCACACGGGGAGGTGGAGAAAATAACCAGCTCTGCATATTATAAGGGGGCTCTACGTTTTTCTATGAGGTTCGACCTCTGCGGTTGGAGGTTGTAGACATAATCGCTGCGAAAACCATCTTAGATTTTTTCTGTTTATTTATGTTTAAACAAAATATCTCTGCCTGGGAGGAGAGGGATTTATGGTTTTGCATAGAGTAAAATATCTACGTTTTATTAAAAGTTGTCTCCAATATCCTTTAAATTGGGTTTCCTTCAGCTTGCTGGTCAATTTTTGGAATAGAATTACATGTGTCTCGGCATTCAGATCCTATGGGGAGAGTCCACCCTGAAGCTAAGATCGGGAAAGTTTGGATTGAGGATCCCTGGGGCTATGGGATAACAAGGTGGCTTCCATGGAGATTGCATGAGGCTATGGAACAATGTCCCCATTCCCACAGAGGATTGTTGAAGTATAAGCCCGACTGTAGTTCTTCTCCATATCTATTTCAGATCAATACTCTTCGTAATTAACGTTTGAGTTATGTTTAACATGGAACTGGGCTCTATGTGAGTACCATCTCATATCTTAAATAGTTCTAGAATACATTGCTTTTGAACTCTGATATATTTGTGTTAAATACAATCCTAGGAGTTCACGTTGGAGCTCCGTGGTTGTTCTAGAATACACCCTTAAGTGAGCGATAATCAAATTCTTCAAATAGACTAGACAAAGTTGCTCCTGAAACTCCTCAATAGAAATTAAAATCCTGACTGCATTTCGCTTCCTCGTGCAATTTTGCTAATGTAGGATCAGCTCCTGCTTACATTTCCTTTTTTCTGGTGCATTGAATGACCTTCAGTTCCGTAGTATATGGATCATAGTGTTTCTTAGTATTGTAGCATATTTTTTCAAGGGTCATTGCATTGATGGTATATGTTCTTAAGCCCAGAATCATTTCCCTTTTCCTGCATGGAATATGGGTTTGGATGTATTATATGAGTGGAAAATTGATTTCCTACAGCCTTACAAAAAACCTAGACGATGCATGTTAGAGTTACCTTACGACCTGTAATTTTTGTCTAGACTGGGTTTTTGCATGGCTTGCTAAGTTGCGGGTTTGACCTTGTATGAAGCTGGAAATTTGTTTTGTTTTATTGTCTTAAGTTAGAAAAAAGTCAGGTATACTATAATAGCTACAACTTTATTAAAATACACCCATCTAAAAACCCTAATGTTCCCATATTGGGTGATAAGTGTGGGAGAGAATTGTTCCTAAAATTTTATGCATCACTATGAGCATAGCTCCAATGGACATTATGGAGGTGCACGGCCCTTAACGACAATCTAGTTTTATTTGATGGGTGTTGATTGAAGTATGATCCCCCCCCCCCCTTCCATTTAAGTATGGAGACAGGGAATCCACACGCATGTTTTGGAAGTTTTTTTACAGCTTACATTTTGGGCGTGCTGTTGGGCATTGAGTTCATCCTAAGCCTGAGTGCGCATCCATTGGATTTTCTTTTTTAGTCCCAAACCCTATCGATGGCCACATCCCTACTCGTGGATCCTATGAAATTCCAAAACTTGCTGGGATTTACCTTTCTCCCTTGTTTGTTCCAAGGTTGTTAATCTCAGCTTACGATTGATTGGTTTTTAATTTAAGCCTTAAGTTTCTACATATGCATATAGGGGTTTTGAGATGTGTACGTTGTGCCAATAGTCACCAGACTAGTATGTTTCCAAGAAGTAAAAAGCATGATAGTTTGATAAAACCATTCTGTTGAGTGGATTAGAAGGTCTTATGAGAATATGGAAAAATGAAAGGGTGGTAATTACAAGAATGTTATGACTAACTAATGACAAATCATTAAGTGTATAAATGGGTAAATAATTATAAGGGTTTTATGTAAGGATGGGATGATTTTGTTACAGTTATCCCTATATAAATGTATGCTTCAATAATGAGAAAAATGGCGAGGCATGCTTTCTTAGATATTTTTCCTAGAGATGCCCTTAGGGTTATAGGGGTCTCGGGTTGAGCACGGAAAAATATTCTTGGTTTTCATGAGAAAACTGTGGAAAGAAAAGGACAACACATCACTTAGGATGTGATAATTGTACCTTCATATGTTGTTTTTTTTAATGAAAGAAGGTGACTAATTTTGGTGGACGTAGCCCCAAGTATGGGGTGAACCACGTACACTGGTGTCTCTTTTTTTTAATGGATGCTTAATTCTCAGTACATTGTTTTTGTGTATTTACAACATTGTGCTACATTCTTGTTGAATGATTATTTACTTTAATAATGAAGTTCAAGAAAAGTATGGTTATCTTCATGATATTGTTTACACACTATGTTTGTTTTAAAGGCACTTGAACGCTTGTGTACTACACCCCTTAAACTTCATAAATATGTTTTGGACTCACATTAAGATACTGTCATGACTAATAACTCTGTAGATAGAGTGTTCTAAACATGTGATGTTAATGCTAATAAACCTCATTTGTTTTTTAGTTAGAGATAGATATTGTCGGGTCCTTACGAAGAAATAACTCAACACCATTAATGATAGATACACTCACGATAAAAAGCAATGATTGAAATAGTATCTTTACTCGTTTAAAGAACCATATCTTAGTTAAGATGGTTTTAAGTCAAGTATGTCAAAAGGTGTTAAAGCAACTTTAAATGCTAAAGGATTGTTTTCAAAATGAAATTGCATGAAAGAGGTTTCCACAGGTTTTTTTTTTATAATTATATGCCACTAACATGATGCTCTCCTTTTGTAGTTACAGCATAATTAAAAATACTTTTACAATTTTCACACAAAATGGTACTGAGGTGATAGAGGTATTTTACAAGTAGTGACGAAACAAATCTTTTTCCCAACTTTCACCCAAAATAACATTCGGGTGTAGAGGGACGTTACAGTTTCCTTATTTTATTATTATCTTTCGATGATTTTTCTCCTATCTAAATCGTTGTATAGTATACTGAGTTCTTCCATGAAGAGATCCCCTTTTATCACTACAGAATAATTGTTCATGTAGTCCCTATAGGTATCTCAAGTGACAATTCAATTTCATTGTAGGTGTTGTCGATGGTGTTGTTCTCTATCGGGGCAATTCCTTCGGTTTTGTTGGTCAGGACTGAAGGTTGAACCTAGGTTAGTCGAAGCGAGCCAAAAATTGGTTCTTTTGTTGAGACTAGGATTATCATGAACGGGACATGTTTTGGCATCCGATGAGTCATGATATCCAGGATTGGGTAGACTAAAAAACTAGAGAATTTTCACAAGAAGAAAGTAAGGGGTCATGGATTACTCCAACGAAATGCTTAGGAAGTTATCTTTACTCAAGTATTCATGAAAATTTCTTTAGATAATTTCCTATACTATTGTATGAATAATTGGAGATGATAGAAACTAAGAGGACACATTTTCAAGGTGGAGAACCCAACGACTACATTCCTTTGTTGATTTGATTGATGGATATTCTCAGTAATCCTATCTCTAGGAATGTCAAATTTTGGCTCAATAGAATTTTTTAAGGATACATTACTGAGATTGTTGTAAAAACTATTAAGTGAATTAGTGATGTGGAGAGAGAATTCTTCCAAGGACCCACAGGTAGATATTTGAAATCCATAAAGTTCTGGATTAAACTACTAGTTTGTTGAAAGGGATTCCTAAGGATAGAATATCAGGTGTATATCATTATGCATAGAGGACATGGGTCATGAAGGATGGAAGTTATGAAAAATATCGATAAACTAATCTCATATGTTCCTAGATGATAGTGAGGATGATGAATATGGTGGCCTTCTAAGGAGTGGAAGAAGATTTTGGTTGGGTAAAAGGAGAAGAATTGCGACATGGAGAGAGAGAGAGAGAGAGAGAGAGAGAGAGAGAGAGAGAGAGAGAGAGAGAGAGAGAGATGTAGTGCAATTGGAAGAGGGGATGGCAAGTTGGTTCCATATATCTATGAAGAATCTTGTGATGAAGAGGAGGAATATTGACTTATTTATGGAGATGAAGAAGAAGTGTGAGTTCCATACAAGGGCCAAGAATACAACATAATGACAAATTGACGTACATGTTCATCATTAGAGGTAAGACCCAAAATTATTTTGAAGTGCATTTTTCAAAATCAAAGTAATAGAAATAACCAAGATAATGGTCAAATAGTTATTACTCGTTTTGAATTTGTTAGTACCCCAAGTACATAGGATGTTTGGGGGAGACATAAAATTTCCTATATTCGATCGGAATAGGTTGGAAGACCCTAAGAAACATTGGTTCTTGAGTGAGGCTTTCTAGACCATTAGACGAGCCCAAGATGAGGCCATAAAAAGGGATAAGATGATCACAACCTTTAGTGGTCATCCTCTCAATTAGTACATGAATTTTTATGTGGTTAGTATAGGAAACCATCAGAAGTCACTAGATTGTATTCGATCTAGGCTAGTATATTAATTCACGAAGCACAAGTATGAGTTGCAGTTCATCATAGAGTTAAAGGAGATCAAGCAAATGTTGAATGAGTTTGTCTGGGATTCCAACGAAAGGTTTAAGAACCTGATGGTTAGGTAAGTTTCCAAATGTCTGACGTCCAACATGAATAATGGTTCATTATTGCATTGTTACCGCATATATATGTCCCCAAGATACAACATAATATAGTGTCCCATATCAGAGATATTGATCTTGCTATGAATTTGAAATCTTTTCCAGTTGGATAAATTGGCACAGGAATGATGCAAATGTAGTCATAGTTAGCTGATCTAACATTGCAAATATAAGACATCAAGAATGGAAAAGAAATCCATGATGAATTCTAGTGTATGAAATGCAAAACTGAAGTCCATCATAAGGATTCATGTCCATCCTTCATTTTTTACCTTGCATCAGGAACACCAAATCCATTAACTTCAAAACGGCTGCCATAGTGTCACGTTTTTGAAACAAGAGGTCATTGTTTGGAGGAATGTCTGTATTTACATAAGATAATATGTATACTTTCTGGCCTTTATTGTTAATTATATCAGTATGTGGGACATGATGAAAAGGACTGCAAGCAATACCAATCACCGCATGAGAAGGAAGTAGACACCTATTTAATGAAAAATTATGAGCAGATGCGAGATGAACAAGCTGATGCATAATTCCCTCAACCAAGACGGGTGGTAATTTTAGAGGTCGAGGACGACGAGGAGGAGGATTTAGGTGAGGGAAAGGCCAATTTTTATCAATAATTTAGGATAGTTGGGGTATTATTCTAGAGACTACACTAATGCTACATCGACATGCTCATACTATAAAAATTTGGATCATACTATTGCGGAGCACCCATAACTTATGGCTAAGTGGAAATCCATAATAATGCGGAACCATAACCAACCTTCAAATTGAATCCGAATGTTCTAACGATATAGGTCGAGTCCCAAGAACGTACTATTGTTTTTTTAGCTATGGGTGATGTGGCTACTTGGGATGATCAAGGATCACAACTGGAAAATACAAGAGTTTGACCTATGGCGCAAAATAAAATGCCATTCGACATCTAGAAGGAAAAGGGTGTCTTCTTTTATGCGCAAAATAATTTTATGGACACAAATCGTGATTCAACATTTTTTGATATTTTGTTGTTTGATGATGGACCAGTCCTTCAGATTCCACCAAGTTTTTACCAACCACTCCAAAGGAAGACGATATAAAAGGTAAGCAATTTCAAAATTGTCTTCAAGAGTTGTTTATCACTTGTAAAATATAAATATGTTATGGAAGAGCTATTAGATATAATATGAAAACACTCAGGCAAGTCTACGACCAGAGAAAATTTTTAATCATATTCATAGAACAATGAATATAGGTCGAGAGATACATATGAATTCCCATATAGGTGACTATGATATGGAGTTCATTATTCTTGATTTGGGGTCAGATGTTAACATACTAACAAGGAAAACATGGGAACTAATGGGAAATCCTCAGTTGGTATGGTCTTATGTTAATATAATATTCTCCAATTAGATGAAGTTTTTTAATATTGGTTGACTACCAAGGGCTCCTATTGAGGTGGAAGGGCTCAAGACCTAAGAAAAGTTTGAGGTAACAAAGATTGTCAATTATACAAACCCTTGTGCAGCAATGCTAGGGATCAGTTGGTCTATCAAGAATCATACAATGATAAAATTTAAGAATAGTATATTTCCTTTCGAATATTTAGAAATGTAGGTTGTCACTCTAATAAATTGTTTGGAGGGCCAGCAAATTGTCGAGAATGTTGAGGGTGAAGGTCAAGAAAGGTACTTGGATGAAATTTACAATATCTCATCTCAAATGGACGACTATATAAATGTGACAACATATGGTGAATTAAGTTGGTGAAGTATTAGTTCATGTTCGTCATAGTAAGGAGAATATTTTGAGTATTGGAATAACGAGTTGGATAAAGTATCAATGTGGAAATGTGTGAATATCATGAAATATCTATGATGGGTAGGTATTGAGGTATGTGATCTACCTACTTTCAAAGGATTACCTAATATAGATACATTTCTCACATAACTTCAAGAAAATCTACTAAAACCTTCGTTCCTCTTAGATTTAAATGTCAGATTGAAAACTACACTAGCCACATGGTGGGTTGTTCACAAACAATCTATCTCAGAATGGACATAGTGTCGATGAGTGTCGATGACTTTTAGAAATCATATTTGGAGAAAAAAAATTATACTAGTTAGAAATATACATGATTAACAAATCCTATAGACCACATTGAAAAATGTTGTGCGATATAGTGGGAGTCACCTTGAATGGAATGGGTTCATCTGTTTATACATATTATAGTTATGATACAAAGAAATTGGTATCTGTCGATCGAGTTCTGTCAAGGATCTGTAGAATGGGATGAGTTAGTTACTAGATTCAGACATATTTTTATCTTTGTTGATGATAGTCTGATGGTTGATACTTCTATGTACATTATTAAAGGCTATAGTTTTGAGGACATCCCTATTCTCATGTCAATTTTAATCAACGAAATGCTTTAATTAAGAGTTGGATGGAGTGTTATAACTTAATTGGTGAAACTAAATATTATTATGCATGTGATATCCATATCCATGAATACTAATTTATTCGACCCATGGAGGGAATGGGATTGTTAAATGAAAATTTTCTAAATCCCCTCAAAATAAAAAAGGTGAATATTGGTTCCGCTACGAACTCAAAATTTTCCAATATTGGGGATTATTAGGATGATGAGAAAATGGGGAAAATGACAGATCTATTGAATGAGTTATGCTATTTATTCCCAACAAAATTATTGGAAATGAAGGGGATCACTTACAGTAGCGAGTATAACCCATTTTAGGATAATTCAACCTTTCATTTCCAAATTATACTTTGTGGAAATAATCATTGGTCTTTGTTATCTAACTCAAAATTCATTAGTTAACTGAGACTTCACTCAATTAACTCAACAATCCATTAGTTAACTAGTCTATATTCAATCTCACATAGTCAAGTAGAGTTATCATGGGTACATAAGGTTCTTTTAGCTCTTGTTAATCCTAACACTTGTCATGAAATAGTGGAAAACTTGAATTCCCTTCAACACCAATTCAAATTACTTTCCTTTAAATAATGTACTCCACCTCTATTTCAATTTCATGGACTTGATCATTGTCATTCTCTAGTGTTCTAAGTTTCTTGTGTAGTAATTTACCTTATGCATTTATTACATAATGTTCTTATGGATTATTTGATTCCCATTTCATATATATTTATTTTGTGTAGCTAGATATATATATTTTCAAATATTATACAACCTTCCTCCATGAGAATGTGTTTTTCACCCACAAATGCTTCATAACTTATGATAACATGGAAAGAAAATAAATGACGATGCATTATTGGGCCTATAGTACTCCCCAAACCTCATACATTAGGTGGAATCTGTTAATGCTTAGATATATCATACATGGAATGTTTAGGATATTCTTGAAAAAGGAATCATCAACATACAAGATGTTTCTCAACAAAGACATGATCATTAGATCTGGGAGACAAACTGCGCCCTACAATGATAAAAGCAGTAAAAAATGGAAAACCACATGAATAAATGAATGTAACTAAATATAGCCCCGACAACTATAAAAGAGTTGGAGGACAACAAATGTGTTCTACATTTAACGCCTAAACCAACTCCCTTTGATCCAAAATTGGAACATGAACTCGTCACATGCTTGGCTAATTGAATATCCATTTTCATGTACTTGGGAAACTAGTTCAAATGATGGATTGTTCACATATGGATTTAGATTTTTCTTGCCCACCCTTTTCCGTATAAGAGGAATCCATGGGCATGCATTCCATAAAAATACATTAGAGAAAATTTATGCCATTAGAGTCATACTGACATCTTGTGTTTAAATCTCATTCCTCCCCCATATTGGTATAGACACGACACTCTTTTCTTCTTCACCTAAGAGGCAAGTGTTTCTCAATTGTTATTTCATGTTTATCTATAAATTGCATGGATAAAATTAACTCCCTAAGGAAGATAGTTAGATTACCTTGAATCTTGTACCTCCTATGTGACACTATTATATTTAGATGGACCATATGGCACTAAAAACATGTTTTAATACAATATTGTTCAATATTTTTTGTTTATCTATAACCCCTCCCTTTGTTTCAGTTTACTTATAGTTTTTATTTTGTTTTTTCCTTACCAGTAAAACGTTTTCTTCGTAATTTTGGGTTTCCTGATTTAATTCACAAACACAACATTGAATTTGTGTTCCAACCTCAAGGATACTCTCAATGTTGGAGGTATGTCCAACCTTGTGTCTATTTTTCCAACAAAACGTTTCTATGCACACATATACACCATGAGGAATACTTGCATAGGATCGGATGATTCCGTTAAGAGAATACTCTTGTTTGTTATTTTAGGAGATACCTAGAAGCAACTTAGCTCAAAAGGAAAAAAAAATCCCTGATTACTTACTCTCTTTGAAATCTACTATGAGAGTCATCAAGCTGTAATTAAAAAAAAATGTAATATTCCAATATTATTACATGACATTTATATTGTATGTCTTATGTGTGACAATAAAACTTGTGATTGAAGTTAAGATAGGTGTGTGGAGCCCACTAAGTGATGGTTAGTTGAGAACTACTATATTGTGAGAAGTGTCACATTAAGGTGTAAGAGAAAATATGTCTCTCCATCTACATATTGTTTAACATCATGAAGTCTTGTATGTAATCGGTTATGGGAGTATGAAAAAACTATTTCCATATAACTTGGAAACTCAAGTTAGTTTCATACTCTATATGTTTTCCTTCAAACACTTTTACATATAAGGGAATATGCGATGTGAGGGAAACCAAACGTAAATATTATAACTTCTAATACAAACTAAAGGATGTTAAAAATAAGAAATCTTGTTTTGTATAGAATAAAAGTTATCATTGGTTTTGAAGCAATGACATTAATATATGAGAAAATTATTTTCCTATTAAAGAATATTCCATGTATGCATGCAATCATAACATGGTTTTCATTTCATGAATGGAATAAGAAGATGGTAAAAAGGAAGAATGGCTATAATAGAAGAAAACTCAAAGACATGATGCAAATAATTAACTACAACTTAAGGAACATTGACAATGGTGTTATTTTAAAGTGCATGGGATGTAGTGTCTGTAATAAAACTAAATAGTTAAAAAACATTGTTAGTTAGTAGTTATTAATTAATGTTGGCTTGATAGGTCACACTTTTTAATGGTGACATTTGATTTGTATAAAGCCACATTCTATTTTTGTAAATATCATCATTCAATAATAATATATATCGAATTGGAAAATTCATTCCAAGTTGGTATCAAAGCCAATGTTCACTTCAATTTGTTCTTTCTCCTTCATGAGTCTCCTTCCATCTTTATTCATCTCTGTGTTTCACTCCACCTCCACTTGTTTCTGAGTTCTTCATGTTGCTTACCTACCACCTTCATGTTTCAATGGTGTTCGTGTTGCTTACCTAGAACCTTCCACACCCCTATGTATTTACCGGCATCCCCCTCATCATCACCATTATCTTGCCGCCATCTTATACATCCTCCTCTCTCCATTTTCTCACACACAACCCTCTCATCTTCACGCTTCCTTCCACCACTCACTACACTCCATACTCCTCCATTCATCTTCTCCTATCTGCATTCAACACATCCACGGTCAATTCCTTTCAGGTCACCACACTGAACGATCCACTCTATGGTTTTAAACCCAAATTCATGAATTTTCAAAAAAAAAAAAAATTATTATTATAATAATTATTAATTATTATTATAATCTTTTGAAAACCTTACAAACTATGAAAACTCGTAATAAAATTATTATTATTTTTTATAATAGATTATTATAATTATATTAATATTTTAATAGTTAAAATCCAAATTTAGACAAGATGAATACAAGAAATACTGAGAGAATCACCCTAGAGAACAAAGATGTGTCCATAAATTCACGATATGATCCATTTCAAAAGATACTAGAAAATATTGAGTAAAGAGATGAGGGAATCCATAACCTAAAGGTCAAAATTCTCTGGCCGAGGGACCATGTTAAATGAGGCAATAGCTCAGATACGCTCCCAATGTACAACTTCGTTCACAAGGTCAATATAATTTTATCAAGGTTTGATGGAGAAAATAATGAAGATGGGATTCGATGGATCAACAAAATCGAAAAATATTCTGAAATGTGCATTATATATGGCGACAACGACAAATTGAGTGTTTTAGAAATATACATGGATAAAACCACTTGTGATTGGTTCTTATGGTGGGACTCAACAATGAAGGGAGGAAGTCTAGTTAGAGATTGCAACACTTTCAAGAAATTTTTTTTTTAACAATTTGAAGACATGGAAGAAATAAATCTCTATAACAAAATCTCTCGTTTACAATAAGAAGGAACCATGGAGGAATATTTAAGAAATCTATGGGTACTCGCCACTTATGTCTAAGATATAACTGAAGAACGAATACTGCGAATGAGCATTGGTTGGCTGAAATAACGTATTCAAAGTGAGATAAAATTATTAGACGTCAAAGACATGGAACAATACCACCAAAAAGAAGCATTAATTCAAGAGAAGTAAAAAACACAACGTGCGTTGGCTTATATAAAATCCCACCTAGGATACAATGGGAAAAAGGGTGACAATCCATCTCATAGGTGTAATGGCCCTAATTCACACCAAGGGCATAAGTGAAAAAATAAGAATATATTCATGTTCGAAAAAGTAATACGAGTGACGATAATGATGAAGAATCAAAAACACACTTTCCTCTAAAATAGTCAGATAGCGATGAGGCTCGAAAGGAAGAGGCCAACGTCACACCAATGCTCTGAGTGGCTACAATGACAGGTATCTCTCAACCCCAAAACCTAAAATTGTTCGGAGATATCAAAGGAACCAAGGTGATGGTGTTGATCGATAGTGGGATTATACACAACTTCGTAGACCATTGGGTAGTGAAAAATTTAAACATATTCATATACCCTACTTCCAACTTCCAATTATCGATACTAGGGAATAAGACCACAAAATGCGACGAGAAATTCCATAAAGTAGAAATACCTATAGAGGACTACACACTAAGATTGCTAATGTATTTAATGGAAATAAGAGGGGTTGACATTATTTTAGGTACACAATGGTTGGAAACGCTAGGGACAATCATATTAAACTTACGAGAACAATTTATAAATTTCTATGAATATGAGAGGAAATATAATATTTACAGTATTAATTTCCCCCTCCCTAAATTGTGTCATCCTATAAAATGGAAAAAATGATAAAAAAGGAGCTCAATCCTTATTCTTACACTACTAGTCCATGGAAGGAACATCTCATGAAAGACAAAATACTGACCCACATGACTTAGAGCAGCTCCTACGGGAACATACCCACATCTTCCAAAACCCTCTTCATGTTCTCCTTCCCCATGTCCTAGGGATCACTTCAATGAGATACATGGTGGAAAATAATTTTATAATATAGACTTAAAGTAATGATATTACCAAATCCATATTCGAGAAGAAGATGTCCCCAAAACACATTTGGCACCCACGAAGGTTTATAAGAGTGTCGAGTGATGTTGTTTGGATTATCCAACACTCTGGAAACATTTCAAGTAGTCATGAATTAATTGTTTCTCCCATACATAAGGAAGTATGTGCTAATGTTTTTTGACAATATCCTTATTTATAGTATAAATTGGAACTTGTGCCTCAAGGATGTAGAAACAATATTGAAGCTTCTAGAAGAAAACAAATTTTATGCTAACAAATAAAATTTAGTTTCAGGGAAAAAATGAATAGAAATTTTGGGGCACATCATATCAGTTGATTCCATTAAGGTTGATCCCGAAAAAACTAGGGTGATCACAAAGTGGTCGTTCCTTAAGTCAGTTACATCATTAGGAGGATTTATTGCTCTAACAAATTATTATATAATATTTGGTCGCAACTACACCCAAATTGTATCATCCCTAACATCACTAATAAAAATGGAGGCCTTCGGATGGTATAAGGATGTAAAAACTTGTTTTGAACAGTTTAAAACACTAATGACTTCCACACCAGTGTTAAAAACTCCTAATTTTACGAAGACATTCATCCTTTAGTGTGAGGCTTAAGAGATAGGGTTAGGATTTTTTGTCATGCAATATAAACTCCCGGTTTCCTTTGAAAGATGAAAGTTGGAACCAAGTGAGAAACCAAAATCCACATACGATAGGAAAATGTTGGAAATAATGCATGCCCTTTTTAAATGGAAGCCGTATCTGCTCGAGGAAATTTTTCTTCTTAAAAAATACCAGGACAACCTATAATATTTCCTAACTCAAAAAATATCTCTCCCAAACAACAGAAATCAGTAAGCAAAATCCAAGTCTTTGATTTCAACATTTTGTATAAAAAGGGAAAAGAAAATATGGTTGCAGAAAACTTATCAAGAAAACACGAAAGTGATTCCTACCTTTGTGTCATATCGATATTTGTTACTGAACGTATTTCATAATTTTGAAGTGAGTGTGTGAAAGAGCCAGAGGAAAGGAACCTAACTGAAGAAGTTTAAAACAACAAAGAAACAAAATCCAAATAGTCATGGGAAAAATACATACTATGGTACAAACATAGATTATATTTTCTCATTTCATCAAAATTCAAAATTCAAGTCTTAAGAGAGAACCATGACTTGCTAACAGCAGGACATGTTGGTTTCTTTAAAACAAACCAAAATATCAGCCAATCATTCCTTTTGAAGGGAATGAACACTGATATTGAAAAATAGATGGTTGAATATGATATGTGTCAAGCACAGAAGTTTGAGACAATGTCTCCTCTCGGTCTCCTACAACCCCTTCATATTCTTGCCCAAAAATGGTCTGAGGTACATCCATGGATTTTATCATCGTTCTTCCTACAACATAAGGAAATGATAGTATATTTGTAGTTGTTGGTGTATTCAAAAAATATGCTCATTTCATTAGTATTTAATCCAAAGTAAAAGCAATCCAAGTCACAGATAGTTATGTAAATAATATATTTAAGCTCCATGGGTTTCCCAACGTTATTGTTAGTGACATGCACCCGAAATTCACCCACGAATTTTGTCAGTAATGTTTCCACCATGTTGCAACTGTGCTAACTTTGAGTACCTTGTACCCCCCCAGATAGATAGACAAATAGAAGTAGCAAACAAATTCCTGGAAGGATACTTGAGGAATTTTGTGAATTCCCGACAAACTCAATGGTTACAATGAATATACCTTCAAGAATGGTAGTATAATAGTTCATATCATACATCAACAAAAATGTCACCTTTTGAATCCTTATATTTGTACCCACCTCCTACAGCAATAGAATATGTCATCAATAATTTCAATGTTCTAGTAGCAAGAGATTACATAGCAACATCCGATGAGGTCATCTGCATTTTGAAGAACCATTTCAAACAAGCGAGAAACCACATGAAACAACAATGAAAATAAAAAAGAAATGACAGAGAATTTGATGTGGGTCATTGGGTGTTTGTTCGCCTTCAACCGTACAAACAAAATTCACTAAAAACATTCAAATAAAATAAAATCACACCCAAGTTCTATGGCCCATATCAACTTTGAAAGCGAGTGGAACAAGTGGCCTATTCTCTAGACGTTCCAAATAAAGTAAAAATACATGATGAATTCTATGTTCCATGCCTAAAGAAGAAATTGGGCTCAACCACTCACATACAAACTAAGTTTCCTATGTTAGACAATGAAGGAAAAATAGTGTTGCAATAAAAGTGCATTTCAGAAATTAAAACCACAACACTTCGCTCCATATTGGTCAAGGAATAGCTTATCAAGTGGACAAACTTACCAAATGATGAAGCTACATGGGAGAATGAATATTTTTGTTTTTGACATCCATCCTTACCAATACTTTTTGGATGAAGTTATCTATAGAGGGATTACTTGTAATAAAACTAAATTGTTAGTAAACCTAGTTAGTTACTAGTTATTACTTAATGTGTGCTTGATAGGTCACACCATTAATGGTGACCCTTGATTTGTGCAAGGCCATATTTTAATTTTGTTGAAATCATCATTCAATAATAAACATATATTCTGTTGGAAAATTCATTCCAATCTCCCAGAATTTGAATCTCCGAAATGGTTAATCAATTTGATATATACTGTTATTTAGTTTTGTATAAGTATCAAATGAGACAAACAAAATGAATAATGTTCTATGGTATGCTAGTTATATTTTGTTACAAATATTATTCCCTTAAAAACTCATGGAGAAGAACATAAGTATAAGAGGCCGTAATACCATTAGAGGATAAGCTGCGATTATGATCTAAATAAAACCATTGAAAATTGAAATTTTATTGTATACCTTAGATAACCATGACGGTTAATCATAAGTTATACTCTACACCCTATTGGACCGAAATGATGGTAGAATATAATATGAAATAAATTTAATAAACTGTAACCACCAGTGAGAGATGTCTCCTAATTTGTGTTAAGAAAAAACCTCCAAAATTATAAACAGTTATGGTACAAACTACCTAACCTAACGTAGTAGCATTGTTGTCTTGTTCGATTTTGACGAGTAAAGGAAGAAGAATTTAAGTGTAGGCACTCGTCGATGGTTAGGCATTCCAAAAATTTCCTATCACGACTTGTTAAAAGGGAAGTAGGGAGGAGGACTTAAAATGGAACCATGTAAACATAGATTTGCATTTCCATAATGTTGCATAACATTCAAGTATATATTATTGTATCAAAGTTACAAGAAAAATAACTAAAAACTAAATATTCATTTTAGAGTGGTTCATTATAATTATTAATTTAAAGAACGAAATAAAAGATAATGACACATCAAGGTTTATGGAATGACTCATTTTTTGAAAAATTAATTCCAATGTCCCACAATTTGAATCTCTGAAATGGTTAATCAATTCGATATATACTATTATTTAGTGTTGTATAAGTATCGAATGATACAAACAACCTGAATAACGTTCAAGGGTATGTTAGTTAGCTTTTGTTACAAATCTTCTTCCCTTAAAAACCCATGGTGAATAACATAAGCATAAGAGGTCGTAAACTAACGACATAGGTCTCCCCATATCCTTACCGATAAAATTCACAAGGCTAAATTTATACATCCCATAGTCCTTTTAATTAGTTTAGACTCTTGTAACATCATGTCCATCAAGGATAAAAGTTGTTTTACACTAAGTATTCCACATCAAAGCTATAGGTTGAGATCTTAATATTACATATCAAACCCTACATGAATCCACTATCTAGTCAAAGGAAGACAATTAAGGCCAAGCAACCTAGCTATATAAAATTTACTTAGTTCTATTCAACAAATAAAGATTGAATAAGTAAAAAAAGAATAGATAACCATTTATTCGAAATGCTTATTTAAATAAATATCAAACTAATATCTTCTACAAGGAATAAAAAAATACAAAAACAATATGTCCTTTACATGCACACAAAATGAGTGAAATAAATTGGGTTCTAGAGAAATACATGATATGTAACATCTCTCTCCCACCTTGAAGACATAAGAGTAACTACAACTCGTGTATATATATATATGCGCCTATGAGGAATAGAAAACCCTCACCGCAGGTTAATCAAGGGTACTTGAGACATTATAACGTTATTATAAATGAAAAACATTATAT
>LPNX011225426.1:31719-49566 GCA_001517045.1 Pseudotsuga menziesii
TTTTATGAATCGATGGATTGCTTTTGAGCTAATCTCTGTATCTATTGAGTTATGTGTGTGATGGAACATTTCCTTTCATTGATTTCTTTTATTCTGGGATTATCAATTATTCTCTGTATTTGGGACTGTGCATATGATTTTTTATAGGAGACCATAATGCCTTGTTGTCTATTAAATAAATCTGATGGGCATGAGCACGATTATCAATTATTGGTATATATTGATGTTCAGTCGTTTTTATTTGTCTCTACATTTGGGACTATGGATACAATTTTTTTTATAGGAGACCATAAACGTTCTTTTTTCTATTAAGTAAATCTCATGGGCATGAGCACGATTATCAATTATTAGTATATATTGATGTTCACTCGCTTTTATTTATGTCTTTGCATTTGGGACTCTGCATAATATTTTTTATAGGAGACCATAAATTCTCTCTTGTCTATTAAATAAATCTGATGGGCATGAGCACGATTATCAATTATTAGTATATATTGATGTTCACTCACTTTTATTTATGTCTTTGCATTTGGGACTCTGCATACTATTTTTTATAGGAGACCATAAATGCTCTCTTGTCTATTAAATAAATCTGATGGGCATGAGCACGATTATCAATTATTGGTATATTTTGATGTTCAGTCGTTTTTATTTATGTCTCTGCATTTGGGACTATGCATATGATTTTTTTTATAGGAGACCATAACCAGTGTGTTGTTTATTAAATAAATTTGATGGGAATGAGCACAATTTAGGTCATTGTTGGTTTGGAGCTATGCTTACGACTTCATACTAGACCGTAATGGTATGTTGTGTATTAAAAAAAATCTGATGGGCATAAGCACGATAATCAATTAATGATATATATTGATGTTTAATCATTTTGTTTATGATTTTATGGATTTCTATGTGCCCAATGTTATTCATGTCTTTGCATTTGAACTCAGAGCAGTGCTACTAATTTGTTGGCATCTTGGAAACCCAACTCATAAAATATGAGCAAGTGTGCCACTCTGCTGGAAAGCCTCTTATACATGATCCATTCGGTTTTCAAAACAGAAATCTTTAAAGGGTAGCTTAGAGGTTCTCATGATTAAAATTATCAACCCTAATATTAGTGGCTGTGTGCACTAAATTATTAACCCTCATTGTGCTTAGTTTTCAACCTTCTCCCTCTTCTGCATTAACATGAAAAGGTAAATATCTAGAATGAACAAGTTAATGACTGCTTAAGAAAGATTAAGTAAAAGAGGGTTAGTCTTGAGTTTATGATGAGAATGATTGTTACCTGTAGATTAACAAGGACCTTTGTTTTTGTTAGTAGAGACTAAGGATTTACTCTTAGAGAGGGAGTCCATGAGAAAAGGAAAAACAAAGCATGGTGTGCATATTGTAACTTTTTATGAAAATAAATGTCGCATGATGCAGTCGTTTGGTGGACGTAACCCCGAGTATGGGGTGAACCATGTACTTTGTTGTCTTTTTATGTTGCGTCTCATGATGTTTATTTTTGCTTGAGTATTGGTGTCTCTGTCTGTTGAAATGTTTTACTCTCTTCATGATATTTCTATACATATGATCATGGAAGGTAATACTGTAAAAGATAATCAAAATGTTACTGTTATCTTACTATTTTATCGTATGCATAGTAAGTCATTTTCAGGGAACTATGATGATGACATGCTATTGTTATTAATAATATCTTAGGGGATTTACATTAAATAAAATTCTCAATGATTGTATTACAATACTCATGGTTTTTGGACATATAGATATGAAGTAATATTTTCCACTAACAGGTTTGACTCATTTGTAGTAACAATGAAACAGAACATTTACCTCCTTTTCGCACTTAACAACATTAAGGTACAAGGGGTATTTTACATACACTATCAGAGCAAGAGTGGAAACACTTGGGCCTAGTTGGGCTCAAAACACTCGTGCATATTTATTGACGAAACTAATGATTGAGTTTTTCTTTGTGGTAACAAGAATCAACAAGTCTTACTATTCTGCAAATACAGGTACCTTAGGATATACAAAATGCAATGGTTTATCGACACTGTAGATGTGTAGGAGGAGGTGAAACATCTTTTCAAACTCACAATGAAGGTGGCCCATCACTCTTGACACTTCCACATTAGGCCAATGACCTAACTGCATGGGTAACTTTCTATTTTCGTGATTACTTTCATAAAGGTTTACTAATGGCTAAATTGTTTCATCTCTATGTAAGATTGCACAACTAAATTCTTAGTGAAGTATAGAAGTCTTCTTAGATGAACTCATGGTCGACGAAGGTACTATAGTATTACCTATTATAAAAATAATGTGGGATTTGAATTGCTACACTCATACTTAAATTGGTTGTTAAAGACTTGATGTATGTTAACGGATTCTTAGAATTCCTTGTGAAAAGTTGTGATAGGTTACATTGTAAGACATAGCGAATTATTGTGCAAATTTGAAAGGGGTACCTAACTACCAATCGAATGTAGGAGTGCCAAATATCTAACGATAATTGAATATTGGGTTTAATTCCTCTAGACCTACTTTAGCGTTCATTAATATAATGAATAAATGAAGCGGCTCATGCTCCAACATTTTAGAAGTGTTTTCATGTGGAGGATTATGCTTATGGATGTATGTTAATACATAAATTCACATGTATGACTTACCTGAATCCCTTGAAAATAGAAAGTAGCGGTTAAAGAGAACTTAATAAGTTGACCATTTAGGAGTCACCATATTACCTTGACAATCTACAAGAGTTGCCACAACTATAGTAAAATGGTTTAAGGAAAAGATAAGTGACGCTAAAATAGTAGCTATGTTAAAAACTAATATTATATGTTCAAGATTATACAAATGCAAATTTTGTTAAATAAATAGTGGTATTAAAGCTTCCAATGCTAACATTAAATAAAATGTGAAGCACTTGTTTCATGAAAACTAGGAACATAAGATTCCATTTAATCGTATGGTTACATGCTAGTCAAAACAACTACAAAACAGCTATGATTGCATAAGACATAAGGAAGGATTATGGTTTTATATTGTTAATATAGTCTTGCTATCATTAGCTAATAAACCTGGAAATGGTTAGTTGTTCCACATAATAAGTGAATGATGAGAGAAGTAAATTTGGTTTCTAAAAATGTGTAACAATAGATGTTAACTTCATGATCAGAAGTTGCTGGTTAACTTGTGAATGTTGAATATCCTTAGCATACTAAATGGATGTTAAGTAAGGGTAGGAATTTCAAAGTTGTTGGGAAGAAAAATTCAAGTTAGTTACAGTAACACCACTATTATAATGTATCCTTTAAAAATAATTATTAGTATGCAAGAATTTGGGTTATGCATCTATTTATACAAATTCATAGGCATTTATACATTTGCACAAGAACGGAAACATTCCTTACAGTATTTTTTCAAAAAGGGAACCAGATGGCTTATTGGACTTGGCCTACAATTCAGCTAAGGTAAATAGCATGATGTGTCATACCTAATGTTACTGGTTGTGCAGGAAGAGTGCACCTATGTAAAGGCTCGCATTCACATGAACTAGAAAAGTTGTGCTATAGGACATAAGTAGCTGAGATATGAAATTATGTTTTACCTTGAGTACTAACGATTTTGGAATGTTCATGTCCCTAGCATTGCCACACATGAATGTGGTGTAAAGTTGGAATATTCCTTCACTAGCAATTACCAGAATATAGACGAGTAGGAATGTCTAAAAGCAACTATTATTGAAAATAATAAATGTGGAAATATGTTATGCTAACATTGCAGGACATGCTAGGAACACTATCAGCGAGAGTGGACTGTTAGAAAAATATTTGCTACCCTAAATAATGAGGTTAAGTATGGTTGATATATTTTTTTAATTGGTCGAATCTGGAGGTTTTATAACCAAGGATTAACTATAGATGATCTTGTGTACATACTAACATTGCAGGCTTAACCGAGATTATGACCATTGATCAGGCGTACACTATGGAATATAAATCCGCCTGTATATATAAGTTGCACTCAATTGCTCAAAATAAGTACAAGGACTAATGTTTTTGATGAGTTATGACGGTTACTTGTCTTAATGTGTAAATCTAAAGGAAAGATGAAACTAAATTATGTTAAATTATTGGTTATACATTGTTGTCGATAAGATGCAGATTTATGTAGTACTTCACGTTGGGAACATAGAAACCCCCAATGCAGTACTTATTCCTATAGA
Source organism: Pseudotsuga menziesii (assembly GCA_001517045.1). Taxonomy (NCBI): domain Eukaryota; kingdom Viridiplantae; phylum Streptophyta; class Pinopsida; order Pinales; family Pinaceae; genus Pseudotsuga; species Pseudotsuga menziesii. The sequence continues at coordinate 35,960 of LPNX011225426.1, forward strand.
TTTTAAAATATGTATGTTCTGATGATAGTATTGGTAGGCCTGGCGATGTCTTGTGAAGAACAAGTTGAGGAGAAAAAATTGGATTTTGCTCACCAGAATGTGAAAGCAAGCAATGAGGACGAGCCACGACAACAATGACGAACAAGTAAGACCGAGCATGATGCTAATTCTAAGGGGGAAAGGATGTAACATCTCTCTCCCACCTTGAAGACATAAGAGTAACTACACGTCATATATATATATATATGCACCTATGGGGAATAGAAAACCCTCACTGCTATGAGCTTACTCCCACCGCAGGTTAATCAAGGGTACTTGATACATTATAACATTATTATAAATGAAGAACATTATATATATGTTGGAGATATACATTTGAGATATGTATTATTTGTAGAACATGTAATGTTACCTATAATCATGGGGCAATTACATGGTGAAACAGATCGCCTATATATATATATTATATATAGAACATTATGTATATAATAATGAAGAACATTATATATATATGATATGTGTATTATATGTAGAACATATAAAGTTACATATAATCATGGAAAAGTACATGGTGAAACAAACCTCATACATATATGTATTTTATGTAAAACATTATATATATATGATATGTGTATTATATGTAGAACATATAAAGTTACATATAATCATGGAACATTACATGGTGAAACAAACCTCATACATATATGTATTTTATGTAAAACATTATATATATATATATATATATATATATATATATAAAATAATGGAGAATATTATATATATTTTGGAGATATACATTTGAGATATGTATTATTTGTAGAACATGTAATGCTACCTATAATCATGGAGCATTACATGGTGAAACAAATCCCTCACTTATATATATATATATATATATATATATTAGCAGAGATTATAGAAAAATAAATTATATATATATAATTATGAAGAACATAAAAAATGATAGAAAAATAATTTTTGTATATGATATATTGGTGGAGAAGATAAATGCTAATTGATTTGCCTCGGGTTATAGAAATTGACTGTGGAGGCATTATTGCTGATTTTGAGCTAATATACATTGATCATGAATGCCCTATTTTATGGTCTCCAATTATGGAGGCGTTACGACGGATGTAGGTCAGTTGATTATGGAAGTAGGAGTTACCAAGTTATATATCGGTGTGTTCAGTTTTTTGAAAGGGGGAAAAAATAGACAACGAAATCATTGTGCCGGATGCTGCCATGTAAGTGCAGAAGGTATGCGCTTAGGTCAGAGAACAACGCAGTGAGGGGAATGGCTGCTTGCACAAAAATGCGATGACAAAAAATACTCATGTCTCTGCTCCATAGCATGAACCATGTCATTTTGGGGTTCTGGGCCTTGTAGACAGCGCCAATGTCCAGATAATGGAGGGTTGTTAGCTGTTAACGCTCTCATTTCTTAAAACGTTCTATTGATCTCCTTGTGAGTTACTACAGGGGAATTTTTGGGAGGGACTTTCCCTTGTGTAGGCATCCTTTGAAGTATCCAGGAGTCTGGTGGTATGAACCATGACCTCTCTGTATGCAATATTGCACTGGAGGTAAGCTTATATGTGTTATCTCATAGTAGAGTTGTTTCAACTTTGTTTGTTTGCTAAAGGAATTAAGGGGAATCAAACTCAAATATGAGATATATATATTACATATATATAGGATTTAATTCAGCTTCTGATTTAGTGTATATTCTTGTTAAAATATGAAGGATGGGTGGCCACTCCTTCGCATGGGCTTTTCACGGGGACTTCACTTAGTGAACCTATAACTTAGCACGTGTGATCGTGGGATATTAAAGAATAACCTTAATTTTGAGAGATATTGACCCAAACTCTTTTTGTTGAAACCCCCTCCCCACCCCATTTTATACCTCAATCCTTATAAACCACCCTACCCACCCCCACCTTAAACCCCGCATCCCCCCAATACGTACAATATATTGGTTTGATTTTTTATAATTTTAAAACCCACAATATGAACTAACATGATAGGATATTGGTAAACAAGTGAAGACCCCGTGGGGATTTTATGAATCGATGAATTTCTTTTGAGTTAATCTCTCTATCTGTTGAGTTATGTGTGTGATGGAACATTTCCTTTCGCTGATTTATTTTGTTCCAAGATTATGAATTATTGGTATATATTGATGTTCAGTCATTTTTATTTATGTCTGCATTTGGGACTGTGCATACGATTTTTTAGAGGAGACCATAACGCTCTGTTGTCTATTAAATAAATCTTATGGGCATGAGCACGATTATCAATTATTGCTATATATTGATGTTCAGATGTTTTTATTTATGTCTCTCGATTTGGGACTCTACATACAATTGTTTTTATAGGAGACCATAAACCCTCTTTTTTCTATTAAATAAATTTGATGGGGAGCATGATTATCAATTATTGGTATATATTGATGTTTAGTAGTTTTTATTTATGTCTCTGCAATTGGGACTGTGCATATGATTTTTTTATAGGAGACCATAAATGCTATGTTGTCTATTAAATAAATTTGATGGGCATGAGCATGATTATCAATTATTGGTATATATTGATGTTCAATCATTTTTATTTATGTCTCTACATTTGGGACTACGCATACAATTTTTTATATATAGAAGACCATAACCACTTTGTTGTCTATTAAATAAATCAGATGGGCATGAGCACGATTTAGGTCGTAGTTGGCTTGGAGCTATGCTTATGATTTCATACTAGACCATAATGCTCTCTTGTCTATTAAATAAATCTGATGGGCATTGTAAAGTCCCTCTTATACCTCAATACCAATATGTGTGAAAATGGTAAAAGTTTTCATTCTACTGCTACTACAAAATGAATTAGTCATGTTAGGGTCATATTTTACATGACATTTAAATGGAGCGCATTCAATCAAATTCGATAATGTCAAACTACACGCATGGTAAAACAATCACTTGACGATTTACATTCATCCTCCTCATTAGAAAACGAATCATGCAATTTTACATTCAATTACTAAAACTTTTTTTGATAACACAAACCAACATGCATATTATACCTTCTAGTACTCACATGATTACGTAATCCCTTAATGATGAAATACTTAGGTGTAGCAATTAACATGTAATTGGATACCATACTCCAATTTTCTTTTAACCATACTTTCATTTACCTTCGACTAACATTATGGATGTCGTGGCCATAGATAAAAAAGATTGATTCTTTTTTAGAATTTTAAGAAATGGTGTTAATGATCTAGATGTACCTACAACCCTCTTAGTTAATCATAACACAGAGGAAAATCAAAATCTATGGTAGTGTATCTCCTACACCATGATCTTCCCGTGAGTCCCTTGTATGGTATTTTCTAATGAAGGATTCATCTTCATTTAAGCTTACTATGTAATTCTTAAAATAACGTAAGATTTTGTGATATGTTAGCATTAATGCCCTATCTGACTATGTTTGATCTCCAAAGAACCACTTATAGCAATTAGCATTTTTGGTATACATTCTCCAATTTCCTTAATCACATTTTAAGGTTATAAGGGCTTTGCGACTCACCCCCGATTCCCTTAGGTAAAGGAGTTCACTATTTCAACATTGGGTAATCATCCATAAATTTTTTGTCCTCATGATGCCTAGTTGGAGATTTGCCATCTCTTAAATCTGTTAAAAGGACTTATTCATTTCTAACCAGCTAAACATAAGAGGCATACTTCCATTTTTATTAATATCACAACTTGACTATCTTCTATCAACAATATACTACTCAACTTAACACAATATCTTTTGTAACTTAAGTGGTGCATTCATTCTTGAGGTGTCTTTTAAATAATTCAAGTCATTGAGGTAACCATATATTTATTGGATTTACCCTCTTATCAACAAATTGATTGACAAGTTGTAATAACCATATTCATGAGTATAGAAAATAATATGGAAAAAATTAAACACATGTAGACACAAAACATAAAAGAGACCAATGTACGTGGTTCACCCGAAACTAAGGGTTATGTCCACCAAACAATCGCATCATGTGACATTATTTATTAAATAGTTACAATTAGCAATGGCAATGTTGCCATACACACTCTCCTGCTGAGAGTATTTCCAGACTAACTAATTCTAGGGTCATACCGATACATGAGACTAGCAGGTTCTAACCAGAACACTAGATTTTATATCCCAGCCTTATTCCAATGCATAAACAAAAATGAACCGAGCCTTATCAACCCTACTCACTTTACATTCATAATTAAATATAACATAGTATGCTTGATGTACAAATGAACATCCTACAAAAAATCTCCCCGAATGCTCAGTATTTTCCTTAGTTAGCCAAAATAAAAGGAGTGGATGTAAAACAGGTCAATGAATACGCCTTTTCTGAACAGAGTTAGGTTCTATTAACCGCAATAGAAAGAAACTCAACATAGAAAACACTTCAAAAAATAGGGGAAAAGACACAGCTGATCGCAATAATAGAGTGCATGCAGGCCTCTATGGAAGTAAGGATTCACGTGGGTATCCGTGATCGTATGGATCAAAATCCAGCATTTGTTTGAAATAAAAACTCGCAACTAGTCCATAAATTACCCAAACATAAGGGTTATGGTTAAACAAATATTAGTGTGAACAACACTGAGAGGAGATCAAATCGGTGAAAGAGAGAACCAACATAATAGACCCACATGGACCCCCCCGCAATAGGCATTGAAAAACAGTCGACTTTGAAACTATGAGATATTAGATTAAATAAACAACAACCTATAGGAAACAATATCTTCATGAGTGCCCTCAATGGCCCAGGGCTTAGCCTGCTAGACCCAGGACGACTTCCTTTTCCAACCTTTCAACCTCACTTGGAAGGGAACATCCAAAGGCATAACGATTCAGAAAGGAAGATCACCCATGAATGAATGCTGGAAAATCGACTGCCACACAAGGGGTTATGATCCGTATGCTAAAAGCAACCAATGCTTGCAGCAAAAATGATCCTACTCTGCCGAGGTTAAGTAGAGAGAAAGAGATCTGTAATGGAACCCAAATGGGAGTTTTAACAAGTACCAGGGAATAACACCAACATAGTTTGGATCTATCAGCGAAATCAGGTGTTATTCACATGGAATCCTACCTTAGGCGAAACATAGTAAGTCCACGCTAATCACTAAAAGTGTAATTGGCGTGTTCTCTATATCTAGACTCGATTAGAAGTCTACATCTTAGATCTAGTTCAGATCATGAGCGTGGAAATATGCAATGCCTATTTGGAAAATGATCTTCCTCATCTTAAAGGCTTATTGGGAATTTCAAACACTTTCCCTAATCTAAGACATGAACCAGAAATACCACACCTCCATGAATATAAGATGCAAAAATGGTAACAACCACTCACAATCCATCTATTCCAATGCAAAACTATCTTACATGCAGGAATCTAGAAACTTTATGCCGTAGCTTAACATTTTCTCATAAACATACTGAATTAGCAAAATAGAGAAGACTCATACCATCCAGCGATCCAGGTAGAGAGTCGGGACATAAACATATATATCCTTTGCTTCTCATCCCCCTCAAACGCTGATATCTGTTGTTTATAAAACAAAAAAGGGGGTCTTAAAGAAAATGCAAGGATTCCCTCCCCCATAAGCCGATCTGCCTTTTTTCCAAGCACATATTCCTCAGCGCATGAATGGAGACTCCAAGCCTCCGTACCCGAGCTCGGTGAGCTGAAATTTCCATCTCAAAGAAACCCATTAACGCCTTAGTGATCCACGACTCTGAATTAGGAAATCCATAACCCCCGCAATAGGCATCGAAAAACAGTCGACTTTGAAACTGTGAGATATTAGATTAAATAAACAACAACATGTAGGAAACATTATCTTCATGAGCACCCTCAATGGCCGAGCGCTTAGCTTGCTAGACCTAGAACGACTTCCTTTTCGAACCTTTCAACCTCACTTGGAAGGGAACATCCAAAGGCATAACCATTCAGAAAGGAAGATCAGCCATGAATGAATGCTGGAAAATCAACTGCCACACAAGGGGTTATGATTCGTATGCTAAAAGAAACCAACGCTTGCAGCGAAAATGATCCTACTTTGCCGAGGTTAAGTAGAGAAAAAGAGATCTGTAATGGAACCCAAACAGGATTTTTGACAACTACCAGGGCATAACACCAACCTAGTTCAGATCTATCAGCGAACTCAGGTGTTATTCACATGGAAGCCTACCTTAGGTGAAACATAGTAAGTCCACGCTAATCACTAAAAGTGTAATTAGCGGGTTCTCTATATCTAGACTCGATTAGAAGTTTGGATCCTAGATCTAGTGCAGATTATGAGCATGGAAATATGCAATGCCAATTTGGAAAATTATCTTCCTCATCTTAAAGGCTTATTGGAAATTTTAAACACTTTCCCTAATCTAAGACACTAACCAGAAATACCGCGCCTCCATGAATCTAAGATGCAGGAATGGTAACAACCACCCACAATCCATCTATTCCAATGCAAAACTACCTTACATGTAGGAATCTAGAAAATTTATTCCATAGCGTAACATTTTCTCATAAACATACTCAAATAGCAAAATAGAGAAGACTCATACCATCCAACGATCCAGGTAGAGAGTCGGGACATAAACATATAGATCCCTTGCTTCTCATCCCCCTCGAATGCTGATATCCATTGTTTATAAAACAAAAAGGGGGTCTTAAAGAAAACATAGGGATTCCCTCCCCCATAAGCGAATCTGCCTTTTTTCCAAGCACATATTCCTCAGCGCATGAATGGAGACTCCAAGCCTTCGTACCCTGGTTCGATGAGCTGAAATTTCCATCTCAAAGAAACCCATTAACGGCTTAGTGATCCGCGACTCTGAAGCAGGAAATCCATAACCACCCCCCCCCCCCCCCCCTCCCGACCATAGCTATGACTCTAGGTAAATTAATAGCATGGCTATGATTCTATGTAAATTAATAGCAGCTCAACGTCCATAGTCAATATAATTAAGAGAATTCAATAGGCATAACATCAATACTATTCTATGTATAATCTCTACTGCAAGATCTATATATGTAGGTCATTTTACTATAGTGCTCCACCAATATATATATATATATATGTAATTTTTTTACACATAACATCCAACTACAAGTATAAGGAATTGATTGTATGTAAGGTCCTTTTTTATGAATTTTCCAAGGGCTCCCTTTTAATATATATAATACTCTCGTGTCTATATATATATACATGCATAATATAGTTTTCCGTTATTATGAGTATGTCCTTCATATATACTTATATAAGAAGCTCATTTCTTTGCTTATTATATATAATACTCATATACATAATATACATGCATGAAATAATGCCACAGCCCCATCTATATATACTTTTACATGAAGTTCTTTTCGATTAAACTTTATGACTAATAGACCCTTCGGTGTTGAAGTCAATAAGAAGGTAAATCTCCTCCATCCTAGCTCAATCATACTTATAGCTAAAGGCTAGGCTATGGTAGTTTAGTTTGGGATGATTATGGCGATAAACACGAGATCCCTAATCTTACTCTTCTGCCTTCATAGGCTCAATTTTCCGGTCATTAAGCTCTGTCCAGATCCTAAGCCTACAACTTGGAAATTATATTGTATTAATTTTATCATTTTTACTGGTGGGGCCTTTCCCTTGAGCTCCTCACCAGAAGAATGAGTACAACATACATTCAGAAACCCAAATTACTTTGGGGTGTAGAAGAGGGACATTACAGGCATGAGCACAATTATCAATTATTGGTATATATTGATGTTCAGTCATTTTTATTTGTCTCTACATTTGGGACTATGCATACAATTTTTTGTATAGGAGACCATAACAACTCTGTTGTCTATTAAATAAATCAGATGGGCATGAGCACGATTTAGGTCATAGTTGGTTTGGAGATATGCTTACGACTTCATGCTAGACCGTAACGCTCTGTTGTCTATTAAAAAAAATCTGATGGGCATGAGCATGATAATTAATTAATTATATATTGGTGTTCACTTGTTTTGTTTTTGATTTTATGGATTTCTATGTGTCCAATGTTGTTCATGTCTTTGCATTTGAACTCAGAGCATTGCTACTGATTCGTTCGCATCTTGGAAACCTGGCTCATAAAATATGAGCAAGTGTGCTACTCTGCTGGAAAAGCTCTAATACATGATCCATTCGGTTTTCAAAATAGAAATATTTAAAGGGTAGCTTAAAGGTTCTCGTGATTAAAACTATGAACCTTAATATTATGGGTGTCTGTGCTGAATTATTAACCCTCATTGTGCAAAGGTAAAGATCTAGCATGGACAGGTTAATGACTTCTTAAGAAGGATTAAGCAAAAGAGGGTTAGTCTTGAGTTTATGATGAGAATAATTGTTACCTCTCGATTCAAAACGACCTCTGTTTTTGTTAGTAGAGACTAAGGATATAATCCTAGAGAGGGAGTTCATGAGAAAAGGAAAAAGAAAGCATGGCATGCATATCGTAACTTTTTATGAAAATAAATGTCACATGAGTCAACCGTTTGGTGGATGTAACCCTGAGTTTCGGGTGAATAATGTACTTCGGTGTCTTTTCATGTTGCATCTCGTGATATTTATTTTCACTTGAGTATTGGTGTCTGTGTGTGTTGAAATTTTTTACTCTCTTCATGGTATTTCTGTACATATTATCATGGAAGTTAATACTATAAATGATAATCAAAATGTTACTATTATCTTACTATTTTATCATATGCATAGTAAGTCATTTTGAGGGCACTATGATGATGACATGTTGTTGTTATGAATAATATATTAAGGGATTTACATTAAATAAAATTCTCAATGATTGTATTACAATACTCATGGTTTTTGGACATATAGATATGAAATAACATTTGCCGCTAATAGCTTGACTCATTTATAGTAACAACAAAACACAACATTTACCTCCTTTTCACACTTAACAACATTAAGGTACAAGGGGTATTTTACATGATAATTGTTACAAGTGTTGAGAGTAATACTCTCAAGAAACACCAACCATAATTACTATTCTATCCATTTACTAGTTCAAAATAAATACTAATCATACATGGACATGGTGTAAATACATCTCTATACACTATAAATTACAACAATGGTAAAGGACTAAAAATATGGAACAAAAAACTTAACAAAATGGTTGACTAGACCAAATCACTAAACATAATAGAAAGAAAATGTAATCTAAGCTATGACCACTTGTACCCATGGACTTATTTATGTGATCATTATTGATAGAAATATTCCACACATGTTATCCACCAAACAATTCCAATAAGGGATACATATAATAACAAGCTAGATCGACAAAGAAGGTAGTGTTTCACATCATAAAATTCATGAATAAGAATATGAATGCTAATTATGGAGATCCATTTTTGAATAGAAATCAAGGAAAAAGAGACACCCTAACAAATTAAAATAAGTTTTACTCAAATGAAGGAACGAGTTGGAACATGAGAGAATATCGTGGTCAAGAAAAACTTATAATCCTGCATGAAATCAAAACTGAGATACATAAGTTGATGCTCATCAAAAAAATCAATGAATGGTACATTGAGATTCCATCTGATTTTTCACAAAGTGAGTAGAAATTAAGGATTTAGTCACATCATAATATATAAATTTTAGAATTCAAGGCAAATGGCTATATGGAATATCATGCTAGGCAAGGGCACCAAGCTCCTCAAACTCCCATTTCACATATTTGAATATTCTTAATATTTCCATGCACTATCATATCTTTATAAACAGATAGTATTATAAGAATTAAGCACGAAGTACATGAAGAACTAAGAAATGCATTGAGATTATGAAACCGGCATTTACAATATTACAAGATGAAAAGTTTACAAGATTTGAGTTTGTTGTCTTTTATTTTATCATATTCTTTCTTAATTATTGATGATGGAAACCATTGATCCACTTGAAAAACTGTACCTACAAAGGCGTTAGTTGTGAATAAGGATAATGCATAAGTTTTTTTATAAGGATAAATCTACATGTTCTTTGAATCTATTGAAAAAGTAATTGACGAGGACTTGAGAAACGAACTACATAGATATTCTCATTTCCTAACTCATAAAAGGGACAACATTAAATTTTTCAAGACCTCAATCCCTTTAAGTGCTTTGAATTCTTTTAGTGACATATCCATCAAAGGATGAAAATCATATTATACTAATGATTCCACACTAAAAACCACAAGTTAAAATTTTAATATTACATAAAAAAAGCCTTACAGGAAGTAATAATGAAGTTGTAAAAAGATATGGAAAGACAATTCTCCTAGCTATTTAAAATTTACTTGACTCCAATGAATAAATAAGCATTGAATAAGAAGAAAATAGAAATGCATAACACAATACACAAAATGTGTATTTAAATAAATGCTAAACTAATATATTGTACAAAGAATATAACAACATGAAAACAATAAGCATCCTATCCATGTATATAAATTTAAATAATAACCATTATAACCATTATATCCGTGCATATAAATTCAAACAAAACCCATCCTATCCATGCATATAAATTCAAAAAACTAATAGCTTTATAGTGACACTTTTGATTAATGTTACAAAGTGTCATTAATGATACTATTGTAAAAAGAACAAAACAATATCAAAACAACAACCATCATATACATATAAATTCACATTAAAAAAACAATTTCAAAACAAAAACCATCATATACATACATATAAATTAAATTCGTTTTGTTGGCACCTTCAATAAGCTTTACAAAGAGTCACGATTAATGGTGGCAGCAAAGGATAACAAACATTATAACTCTAACAAGTGTCTCATAACTAAAATTTTGTATCAGCACTCTAATTTTGAATAGATCAACACCTCGAACAAAACAAGAAGATAATGTAAACTATGCTAGGACAACTTCTGTGTATAGATTTTGTTTCATGATCTTGAGTTGCACCAAGTAACAAGTTTCTACATCCATAGCGCATCTACACTTGAAGGGAGGCATAGAAACATGAGTTAGTTGGATGATAAACAGGCATGGTTTGATATAATTACATTTACTAAAAAAAGATCAACTTGAATTATCAAGATTTTTTTTATTCATAACTTTTATGGATATTTACATATTATACATAATAAAACAAGATCTATTTTGAGAAAACTCACTATAAGCTACAAATGAGGATTATGGAATTTCTTTCATATCCAAATGAAAATACAAACTGAATGTACATACTCTTTATGGAGTTACCTCTAACTCTAGAGGAGCAGCTTCTCTCAAGGGATTTACATCCAGCAATACTAGTTTAAATATTTTGGCCTCAAACTCTACTTTGAAAAATAAGTTATTTCACTTTAATTCTAAAGCTCTTTAGAAGATTAGTGAGCTCATTTTTTTTATAATAACAAAATATATATTTTGTTAAATCTATGATCCAAAAAGGCCATACAAACAGAAAATACATATGATACTTAAAAATCACATTGTTATGTACTTTATAACTTATGTCATGCTTTTTCAATAATTTTAAAGAAAAGAAGGCATGCGGATAGACACCAAAACAGTATTACTCTAAAGTTCTTATAATAAGGGAAGAAATACATAAAATTCTCATTGTGAAATTCTATGTTATGTCGATAATGTGCTTGTAAAAGGTGTTTGGAGGAAGCAATGCAGAAAATTTCGCTAAAGAGAAAATACCTTTCTAAGGCTTCTTAAAAGTATTTAACCTTCTTCAGATGTTTCAAGGTTCTCAAAGTCAGTATACTGATTGTCCCACATCTTTTAAAACGGAAATCTGGGCATAGCAATAGACGGAAATCTAGGTATAGCAATACGTGGCGAGAAAACCATTTTTATATTGTCCTCTACTTTATTTATCTGCGAGTGGAAATATCTAATAAACAATTGAAAGGAACAACTAGGAGCCGTTGGTAGGGTTTTGATTGGCTTTTTGGAAACTTGCAATGAGCATCGATTCATATCTATATTATATAGATGTCAATTGTAGACTACCCAGTAACAACTCCATGGGCTGCAATGGAAGTATTGGTTCAAGTCAAAGCTTTTATGAAGCGTAGATTTAAGTTCTACATAGGATAAAATATGAGCAATACAATAGGTATCCACTGCAGTTTTCTATGCTCAGTCGTGTTTTCTAATCAAAAGATTGGATACATCAACTCCGAACTACTTGAAATAATGATGATCGCCTGAACCTTGCATTAACCTTCTTATGCAGGCTGTAAGTCAAACAAAGGAGGGGATTTCTGTATCCCTAATCTACATTTGGGTTTCTAGGGGCTATTGTTATAATGTAAAAAACTTATATGTTTTTTAAGGCCTTGGTCATTGTTGTTAATCAGACTTATTTTTGCAGGGATAAACTTGAGTTAACTCTTAGTGTGTCTTTAAATAAACATGTACTTAACCATAAACTATTGATTTATAGAGCTTTGACTGCAAGTAAATAGCTTTTATGTAAAGCTATAGAGTGAAGGGTTAAAGTTTGCAATAACTATAGACCTAAAATCTTAATTTCATAAATTTAATTCCACTTATTCACATACATTAAAGAGAGTTAAACTCTTCAATATATCAGTAAAAGTTACAGAACATCACCAACTACAGACTTCAACTAAATCCGCTAAACAATATATGAAGATCAGCCAATAATTAGTATTTCAACAATTATAGGTAAGGAAACACTTCTGCACTTCTGCTATCCAGTGCCATTGTGTAGGAAAACCGTTCCATTAAAAAAACACTAAATATAAAAAATTATAATGAAATGAAATCAAATATGTGAAAGTAAGTAAGTGATTAAATCAAAGAGTTCCGTGTATATTAATTATAATAACTAAATTAAATAAACTAAAGAAAAACATACAAAAGTTAAAAACATACCAAAGTTGATTGAACCGAAATCAATTGCTTTGGAGATCGCCATCCTTGATAGTTCCTTTATCTTGAGCCCTTTGTTCTTCGGTCCCATCATCTTCGTTAGCCTGTAATTGCATATTTGCATGCTCATCATCACCTCTTACGATTTGTCGTGGAGCTACTGGTGGAGGGATGTGTTGTTCCTCCTCCAATACAGCTCTGTCATTTTCTTTATCTTCAGCCCTTTGTTCTTCCCTCAAATCATTTTCGTTAGCCGGTAATTGCATATTTGCAAGCTCATCTGCATCAGCTATCACGAATTGTGGTGGAGCTACTGGTGGAGGGATATTCGCCATGTTTGCAAACTGATGAGCAACTAGGTGTCGCAGTGGCTGCTCCTCCAGTTCAGCTCTGTGTCCTTCGTTACCTTCTACATCCATGTTCGCAACGTGATCATCATCTGCATCATCTCCATCAGCTCTCACGATTTGTGGAGCTAATGGTAGAGGGATGTGCTGCTCCTCCTCCAACACAGCTCTGTCAGCTTCTTGGGCCCTATTCGCCATGATTGCGAACTGATGAGCAGCTAGGTGTAGCAGTTGCTGCTCCTCCAATTCACCTCTGGCATGCCCTTCGTTAGCCTGTAATTG
>LPNX011225426.1:51483-62050 GCA_001517045.1 Pseudotsuga menziesii
CCCTACATTGAGGGAGATTGAGACAAATGTACTTTCAAAATTGATTATATGGTCGTCTTTCAAAATTATTTCTCAAGCAATTATAAAAAAATAGAAGATAGCTCATGTGATAAGTGCACATGTGCTATTGGAAAAAAATATAAAATATGCCATGTTATAAGTGCACTTAATGGCATGGTCATGTGTAGTCCCTCTCACATTGAAACTACCACGGAACTTCATCTAGTATATAGGAGACGACTATTGTGCAAAAGGTTTATTCCGAATCCTAATCAAATTCTATTAACTACTAATAAACTCCTATTAACTCAAGTAATAACTGCACTTAGTGGCATGGTAATGCAAAGTCCATGTGAGAATTGAACTCCTTATGAGAATTGAGCTAATGTGCATAAGGTTTAGTCAAATTCTATTTGGAAAATGAGAGTTGAACTAATGTGCAATTGTTGTAAGGGTAGAACACCTAATAAAATCCAGCAAAATCTCATTCTTGTAGCATGGGCACAGAGAGTGGAGGTAATTTGATGTGCATTGTCAAATATATGCCTATGGGAATATTCGAACATATGAATATTATTAATATGGTTGTTGCTAGTTTTTAGTGGAGATACATACAAAAGAAAAGTATATCAAAGTTGGTTGTTATAATGATAGCCTATATCCATATTTCAATGTTTGTAGATGCAACTTATTAAATTAGAGAAAACTCATTTATTGAAGATATACAAAGTTTATGAAATTGATGGAAATTATATATTTTTAATACTTTTAAGTTTATATAATAATATTAATAATAAAAATAACAATAATGTATTTTTAAGGTGAGGCATGTGACTCTTTTGGATTCCAACCTATGACCTCCAAGAAGGAAACACTTGTTTTGATTTGTTAGATCCACTCATACTATAATAAACAAAATATAAGTTCATTATATGAGATTTAATTGACATTTTTTGTTGTTGGAATTAAGAAAGTGTGTAAAGTATGCCCTAGAAGATTTAAGAAGTTCGGTCTTAGTGTGAACAAGGCTGCAATCGATCGAAGAAGGAATGTGTCAAATCTAGAATTTTGGGCAATTTTTTGGGGAACATTAAATATATGTGGTGAGTTAGTTAGAAAAGTTGGCCACTTAATGGTACTCGGTGCAGGATGTAAAATCAATTATTAGAACCTATAAAAATGTAAAAGGGTTGGGATTTAGGGCTTGGCTAGGTTTTGGTTCAGGAAGAAATAGGAGAAAAAAAGTCAAGAGTGAGATATGAAGAAGTCTATTGTACTTGTCGTAGTGCAAAGCGTGAATAAGAGTCATGACAAGAATATAATGTTGATACACAAGATGTGTGTAACGAACCCCAATTAACTAAGTCATTTTTTCTCTTTTTTTTTTCCTCATCAAAGGTGAACCCATACCTTCGACAGCATTTACCCTTAAGGGCTTATGAATGTTAGAGTTGGACCATAAAATAATACCATCGTCTGAAGGGTGTTAGTCATAAGGGAAAACTTACTATTCTCGAATAATCTAAGACAAATGTAATAAATTTAGCTTTTTACAATTCCTCCTAGAATCCATGTTTTTGTCATTAACATACAGGAAGAGACTTTAAACAATGATACTAACTTATGTCCCACATTTATAAATGTCAAATTAAAATATTTGGATTTCAAAACACTCAAGTGGAAGGAATGGTTAATTTACACCAATATCATCAGAATATAATTCATGTACATCAAGGTACATATGATAAAACACATCAAGAATACACAAGATCCAATACATCATCATCACCTAACATAGCACATTACAAGAATGCATGAAATAAAATACGTCAAGAGTTCAAGAGGTTGAGACCATAATAAATCTATCATCATTGGTGAATGATTTTTGTCTCCTTAAGCAAAGGTTCTCTATTTAACGACTATTATTTATCTCTAATTAATTAAACATAAAACTTATACTTCATACTCTATTCATAGCATATATTTTACAAATAATTAAGGTGAAGACATTCTATCTTTGTTGATGGCAGTATCTTAGTGCGATTATTTGAGGTCCTCCACATTTTTTTATTATTCATAATTTTACAAGAATTTCCTCATAATAGTGCTTTTAAAAATATATTACGGTGTAGACGAGAGATACCAATAAGTTCTCCTTGAATGATCATTTCTAAAACAATTAATCCATCACAAGTACATGGGAAAGTACGAGTAAAAATAAACAATTAGACACAAGAACCAGAGGGACGCCAATGTATGTGGTCCACCCCAAACTCAGGGATACATCCACCATACGGTTGCATCATGCAATATTCATTCAAATAAGAGGTTATAGCTGTCAACAATCCTGTTGCTCACCTTGTTCTTAATAAATCTCTCTCGAGAAGTAACTCTCAGCTCCTCAAACACTATGGTATATTTTTATTATTTTTATTGAACCCTTTAAAAATGAACTAGGGATATATACTTTCTCAATCAACAAGCATTTGTCTAAATAATGCAATGAAATACATGCTTAAAGCCCAGAAGAAAGCACAGGCTTACAAGAATTAGGTCGACTCAAAAAGGATAGTCTTGTTACCTACCATGCTCACTTATGTAATTATTTCAGATCCTAAAACAGGAACTATATACCAATCCAAATACATGCATGGAATTCTATCGAGTTACCATGCATCCAATGAGTAATTTTTTTAACTAATCTATTCTCTAGATTTAAACAAGAAATCGATACAACATTTTTTTTACCTTTTTGGCATTGATCAAATATGGAATCCTTTCCATGGACCAAATATTTACATGAGAAATCAATATAACCAAATTTATACCTACTCAGCATCCATTTAAACAAAACCCTACCCACTACTAATCTAGAGCTAAAAAAGAAAAACAAAGTCTCACTTAATAACATCGATTCGTCAATTCAA
This sequence comes from Pseudotsuga menziesii, assembly GCA_001517045.1. Lineage (NCBI taxonomy): Eukaryota > Viridiplantae > Streptophyta > Pinopsida > Pinales > Pinaceae > Pseudotsuga > Pseudotsuga menziesii. Next base: position 54,411 of record LPNX011225426.1, read on the forward strand.
TTTCTGCCACAGCTCCAAAGATCTAAAATAGCAAGCAACTCAGTGAAATGATGGTCAAGGAAGAGGGCTCTATAACAGGTTCAGATAACGCCTTAGAACATGTCTCAAACACGCTAAGGATAACATACTAGGGATCTCGTTAATATGAAAAATTGAAACATTAAAAGGCATGGTTAAATCATAGGAAACACAATTTTTCCAAACAACAAGGAGGGGATGCCGTTCAACAGAGTTTCCTTATGACCTAGACGATGCATGTTAGAGTTACCTTATGGCCTGTAATTTTTCTCTAGACTAGGTTTTTGCATGGCTTCCTAAGTTGCGGGTTTGACCTGGTATGAAGCTGGAACCTTGTGTTGTTTTACTGTCTTATGTTAGAAAAAAATAAGGTATACTAGAATAGTTGCAACTTTATTAAAATACACCCATCTAAAAACCCTAATGTTCCCATATTGGGTGATAATTGTGGGAGAGAATTGTTCCCAAAATTTTATGCATTATTATGAACATAGCTCCAATGGACATTATGGAGGTGCACGGCCCTTAACGGCAATCCACGGGTAGGTTTTGGAAGTTTCTTTAAAGCTTATGTTTTGGGCATGGTGTTTGGGAAGTGAGTTCATCCTAAACCTGAGCATGCCTCCATTGGATTTTCTTTTTCAGACCTAAACCCTATTGATGGCCAGATCCGTGCTAGTGGATGCTACGAAATTCTGAAACTTGCTGGGATTTACCCATGTTTGTTCCAAGGTTATTAATCTCAACTTACGATTGATTGGTTTTTAATTTAAGCCTTAAGTTTCTACATATGCATATAGGGGTTTTGAGATGTGTACATTGTGCCAATAGTCACGAGACTAGTATCTTTCCAAGAAGTAAAAAGCATGATAGTTTTGTAAAAGCATTCTCTTGAGTGGATTAGAAGGTCTTATGAGAATATGGAAAAATGAAAGGGTGGTAATTACAAGAATGTTATGACTAACTAATGACAAATCATTAAGTGTATAAATGGGTAAATAATTATAAGGGTTTTATGTAATGATGGGATGATTTTGTTATAGTTATCCCTATGTAAATGTATGCTTCAATAATGAGAAAAATGGCAAGGCATGCTTACTTAGATATTTTTCCTAGAGATGGCCTTAGGGTTACAGGGGTCTCGGGTTGAGCAGGAGAATATATTCTCGGTTTTAATGAGAAAACTGTGGAAAGAAAAGGATAACACATCACTTATGATGTGAGAATTGTACCTTCATATGTTGTTTTTTTTAATGAAAGAAGGTGACTAATTTTGGTGGACGTAGCCCCAAGTATGTGGTGAACCATGTACAGTGGTGTCTCTTGTTTTTGTTTGGAGCTTAATTCTCAGTACATTGTTTTTGTGTATTTATAAAATTGTGCTACGTTCTTGTTGAATGATTATTTACTTTAATAATGATGTTGAAGCAAAGTATTGTTATCTTCATGATATTGTTTACACACTATGTTTTTTTTAAAGTCACTTTAACGCTTGTGTACTACACCCCTTAAACTTCATAAATATGTTTTGGACTCACATTAAGATACTGTCATGACTAATAACTCTATAGATAGAGGGTTATAAAGATGTGATGTTAATGGCAATACACCTCCTTTGTTTTTTAGTTAGAGATAGATATTGGCGGGTCCTTACGAAGAAATAACTTGGCACCATTAATGATAGATACACTCACGATAAAAAGAAATGATTGAAATAGTATCTTTACTTGTTTAGAGAACCATATCTTAGTTAAGATACTTTTAAGTCAAGTATGTCAAAAGGTGTTAAAGAAACTTTAAATGCTAAAGGATTGTTAGAAAAATGAAATGGCATGAAAGAGGTTTCCACAGGTTTTTTTTTTATAATTATACGCCACTAACATGATGCTCTCCTTTTGTAGTTACAGCATAATTAAGAATACTTTTACAATTTTCACACAAAATGGTACTGAGGTGATAGAGGTATTTTACAAGTAGTGGAGAAACAAATATTTTTCCCTACTTTCACCCAAAATAGTATTTGGGTGTAGAGGGACATTACAAGTGGTATTAGAGCCCAAGTGAGAACACTTGGGCCTAAATGGGCAGAATGTAAACCACAAGGTATGGTCGAGAATCTAAGTATGGAAGGGATAGAGTTGAAAATGTAACCAGGTAAATAATAATTTGGTCGCTTGAGTCATTTATGATGAAGGGGTGAAATGCAAGTTGTTGCCTACAACTTTTATGAAGTCTCATATGCTGATTTGAGCGAGTTCCTTCATTTTTATTCATGTCTGCACTAACCATGAAACTCTTCCCAGATAAATTAATCGAAGACAGCTGCGAGAGAATTAACGAATGAGTCATCATAAGTGATATAAGTACCCTTTTTATGGTTCTTGAATACAACTCAAGTATAGTTAACATTAGTGAAATAAGGTCTTAGTAAGTACAAGATGTATTTACATAGGACCCTTACAATAAAGTTTTTGGACTACCAAAAAGATTAAGCTTGTCGTTGTGAATTTGGGGAGAACGAATCCAATTAAAACAAACATATAAAAAGAGACCAAATGAATTTAACCCCATTGATTTAGGTTAAAGTACTCGAGAGGATGTCCTTTAATAGAATTTGAGTGGCATATCATACATAACTCTATCTCCATGCATAATGTTGTAATACATGTTATTGTAACATGACAAACTATAGTTACTAGAGATACTCCCATATAATGGACATTCCTTAACATAGTTACAATGCAATTAATTGTCGCTGAAAATTATTTGAGAAATTAATGACTCCTTAGAATATCAAGCAATCTTATCGGAAAAGGAACTTGGTAATTTTAGGGTTGCCGTGAGAAAAAAATCGAAATGGTTTGAAAGAAAATGCAATGAATGCCTTCTAAAGATAGTCCAAATTGAATTGCGTGTTTATGAAATTGAAGTACCTTGGTAGAAGAAAAGGAGTATGGAAAATATAAGTGACTTAATAGATTAAAATCGATGAGGTATAACCAGAATCGAAAGGGCTTAGAGATAATTGGTAAATAGTCTTTTTCACAAAAGTATAACATGGCAGAAAATATTTTCATTTATTTGTTGGAAAGAATTTTCTTCTATAATGATTATGTTATATGTGCTAACAACTCAATTGTAGGTTCATGGTAATTTTTGTGAAAAAAAGAATGTTTGGGATGGTACCATTGTAAAGGGTTCACGTTGAATATCTGGAATGTTACCATTGCTGAATTAAGGAAGCATGACGTTGATAATTTAGAAATTGATAAGACGATCGATTTGAGACAAGGTGATGAGTATCCTCTTAAAACCTTAAATACGAAACTAACAAGGTTGTTGTGAATAGGTAATTTTCTGGTACATCAAGATGGATGTTATTAAGGGGTAGGTACATCTCACACATACTTTGATTATTATAACAAGTATGCATAGGAATGGAGACATGAGATATGCGAAGCATCATTGCACCAATTTATGAAGAAAATCATCATTCTCAAACTCTAGAAATTTTTACGAGGATAATTATGACTGATTACTTGTGTATGATGATTGTTGTGGGTTGAATTGAGGAAAATGGTATTTTAAGCCTACTGTTAACCTCAGTGAACATTGTCCATACAAGAATGTTTACCAGTGTATGAATAGATGGCTACAAAAGAGGGTGCCTACCCAAAAACGATGAGTCTTGTTGATATTTATACTATTCCTCTAAAAAGATACTAATAGGCAGATAGAACTAGATATCAGCTAATATTCTTACCTCTCTAAACTTATCACTTGTTATTGTCATGTAACATTGAAGTGTCCCTTCACTCGTAACTATCCCAAGACATATGGGTAAATATGTTCGTTTGCTATTAGTATTTGAAAATGATATACTAACAGTGTAGGGTTCTGCAAAGAATTCTATCAGCCCGTATTGACGGTTAGTAGAAAGATTCACTGGTTTAAATCATGAGGTTACAATGGGTGATGTTTTTACTTATTATAAATTGGCGAATTTCGAGGTTTTATAAACTAAGGATTAACTGTGGATTATGATGTTTATATACTGACATTGCAGAATTTTACTCGGAGTATAACCATGGTGATGCTCCACGTACACTATGGTATATAAAATCCACTTGCATATACAAGTTGCGCTCGATTGCTTAGGAATGAGTAAGGAATTATTTTGGATGATTCACATGGTGGTATGACTCATAAATGGTGGTAAAATCGTTGCAACTTATAAAATGCTAATGATTAAATAATGAAATTATGGTTTATCAATGAATGATTTGACTGATTGTATAGCCGATTCACGCATCAGGACAATAAGAGTAAAATCATGGAAGCACCAAGGAGTGTGCACTGCAATAAGCAAGGTTAAAATTTATACTATTACACACAAGAAAAAACTTTGGATGTTGGGGGAGCACCGTGGTGTTAGGAAAGTGATTGCCGCATGAGCACACTGGTGTTAGGCATATATGTTGCAGGAGCACAATGGTGTTAGGCAAGAGATTGCCGTAGGAGCACATTGGTGTTAGGCATATGGTGTGGCAAAAGGCCTAGGCAAAATTATAAACATGTGGAAGAGAGGACGCTGTCTGATGTCACTGAGGAGAAAAAATTTAACTAGTGGTTAAAAGGGAGAGTAACCTCAGAAATTGTTGTAAGGCCACACGAGAATGAAAAAAGGAACTCAAGGGAGTTTGGAAACATAAAAGAATGTAGAACGTGTTAAGAAAATGTAATTACATTGTTACATTTCTTAAATGTGTAAATGCAAAGAAACGATTTCCTTGGGTGAAAAGGGGGCACTTAAAAGCAGCTAAGTGGAATTCTTATAAATCTAGTACATTATTGGGAAATAATCATGTGTTATTATAAAGACTAGAAGAATGGTTTTCTTAATTGCAATTGTGGTGTTGCACAAAGACCCGTTGTTTATGTTTTAAGTTATGATGTGTGGAAAGGCTAATCTTGTTATAGGAAACTATAGGTCTTGGGAAAAAAATGGCAACTTGCAAAAAAACCTGGAAAGGTCGAAAAAGATCCGGATGGAAAAGACGAAGCAAGAAAGGATGACTCGTGAGAAGGGGGAATTGGAAAAAACAGGAACACCGAGGATGGTGTTATTTTTAGGGGGAAAGAATGTAATGTCCCCCTTTATATACCCTAAGTATGCATCTCTTTGAATGTATAACATACTCATTTTCTGGTGAGGAGCTCAAGGCCAAGGCCCCACTAGTAAAACCCTGTAATTAATACTATCTAAGTTCTTAAGTTGAATACTTAGGAAACTTAAGACATTGACATAGCTTAACAACTAACAACTAAGCCTACAAGGGCTAAAAATGAACAGTTGAAAGAGCCACAATTGATACCTTAGTCACATGTATCATTTGGGCTATGGCAGTACTAGAAATAAGGTCCACCCCATTAGGGATTCCTACTATGCCAAGATAATCCCAACTAGGATACTGTAGCCTAGTTACTTAAAACTAATTGTGGTTAAGCCATGATAGAGGGGATCACAATTATATAATTCCAATGAAAAGGGGTAAAAGAGTTAAAATATTTAAAAAGTTTCAAGTGAGGAACCCAACCTAAGGAGTTGACTGTCGAGGGTCTATATATATTATGGTCACCTTAACATAGGAATATATCATTAGTCCGCTTAATGAATTGGTACATACCATTTAATGAGATTAATTATATGCTTGACATATATCTTATACAAAGTTAAGATTTATATATTTATATATATATATATATATATTTGGTGGGCATAATAAAGGAAAACAACTTAATAATATTCCTTAAGGAAAATACTATAAACAAGGTATACCTAAAGAACACCGATTATTCTATATAAATGCTTTCCCATGAGGAAGTTTTCTGGCCACATAATTGATGGCGAGTCTGAGGGAGTCATGCCTCAGCTAAGTTAGTGGTTTTTTGTTGCTACATTATTTATGCATGCCCTTGAGGTAGTTTTCTGATGCCATAATTGATGGCGAGACTAAGGGTGCCATGCCTCAGCTAAGTCAGTGACCATTTTTTGTTTCCTTTACTTGTGAAAATTGGGGGCAACTTAGGCAGAAAATAGTTCTCCTTGGGTTATAAAATAAGTCACTAAGTTCATCCTGGGGGGCCACAGGGAGTTGGAAAAAATAACCAGCTCTGCATATTATAAGGGGGCTCTATGTTTTTCTATGAGGTTCGACCTCTGCGGTTGGAGGTTGTAGAATTAATCGCTGCGAAAACCATCTCAGAGTTTTTCTATTTATTTATGTTTAAACAAAAGATCTCTGCCTGGGAGGAGAGGGATTTACGGTTTTGTATACAGTAAAATATCTGTGTTTTATTAAAAGTTGTCTCCAATATCCTTTAAATTGGGTTTTCTTCAGCTTGCTAGTAGATTTTTGGAATAGAATTACATGTGTCTCGGTGTTCAGATCCTATGGGGAGAGTCTACCCTGAAGCTGAGATGGGGAAAGTTTGGATTGAGGATCAGTGGGGCTATGGGATAACAAGGTGGCTTCCATGGAGATTGCGTGGGGCTATGGAACAATGTCCCCGTTCCCACAGACGATTGTTGAAGTATAAGCATGAGTGTAGTTCTTCTCCATATCTATTTCAGATCAATGCTCTTCATAATTAACGTTTGAGTTCTATTTTAACATGGAACTGGGCTCTATGTGAGTATCATCTCATATCTTAAATAGATCTAGAATGCATTTCTTTTGAACTCTGGTATATTTTTGTTAAATACAATCCTAGGAGTTCACGTTGGAGCTCCGTGGTTGTTCTAGAATACACTCTTAAGTGAGCGATAATCAAATTCTTCAAATTCTCTTGAAACTCCTCGATAGAAATTAAAATCCTGACTGCATTTCGCTTCCTCATGCAATTTTGTTGATCTAGGATCAGCTCCTGCTTACGTTTCCTTTTTTCTGGAGCATTGAATGACCTTAAGTTCCATAGTATATGGATCATAGTGTTTCTTAGTATTGCAGCATATTTTTTCAAGGGTCATTGCATTGATGGTATATGTTCTTAAGCCCAGAATCATTTCCTTTTTTCTGCATGGAATATGAGTTTGGATGTATTATATGAGTGGAAAATCGATTTCCTACAGCCTTACGAAAAACCTAGATGATGCATGTTAGAGTTACCTTATGACCTGTAATTTTTGTCTAGACTCGGTTTTTGCATGGCTTCCTAAGTTGCGGGTTTGACCTTGTATGAAGCTGGAACCTTGTGTTGTTTTATTATCTTAAGTTAGAAAAAAATCAGGTATACTAGAATAGCTGCAACTTTATTAAGATACAACCATCTAAAAACCTTAAATGTTCCCATATTGGGTGATAAGTGTGGGAGAGAATTGTTCCCAAAATTGTATGCATTACTATGAGCATAGCTCCAATGGACATTATGGAGGTGCACGGCCCTTAATGGAAATTTAGTTTTATTTGATGGGTGTTGATTGAAGTATGATTTTTCCCCCCCTTCCATTTATGTATGGAGACAGGGAATCCACAGGCATGTTTTGGAAGTTTTTTTATAGCTTACGTTTTGGGCGTACTGTTGGGCAGTGAGTTCATCCTAATCCTGAGTGCGCATCCATT
>LPNX011225426.1:62116-80690 GCA_001517045.1 Pseudotsuga menziesii
TTCAGACCCAAACCCTATCGATGACCAGATCCTTGCTGGTGGATCCTACGAAATTCGAAAACTTGCTGGGATTTACCTTTCTCCCTTATTTGTTCCAAGGTTGTTAATCTGAGCTTACGATTGATTGGTTTTTAATTTAACCCTTAAGTTTCTACATATGCATATAGGGGTTTTGAGATATGTACATTGTGCCAATAGTCACCAGACTACTATGTTTCCAAGAAGTAAAAAGCATGATAGTTTGATAAAACCATTATGTTGAGTGGATTAGAAGGTCTTATGAGAATATGGAAAAATGAAAGGGTGGTAATTACAAGAATGTTATGACTAACTAATGACAAATCATTAAGTGTATAAATGGGTAAATAATTATAAGGGTTTTATGTAACGATGGGATGATTTTGTTATAGTTATCCCTATATAAATGTATGCTTCAATAATGAGAAAAATGGTGAGGCATGCTTACTTATATATTTTTCCTAGAGATGCCCTTAGGGTTATAGGGGTCTCAGGTTGAGCACAGAAAAATATTCTCGGTTTTCATGAGAAAACTGTGAAAAGAAAAGGATAACACATCACTTAGGATGTGATAATTGTACCTTCATATGTTTTTTTTGTTTTAATGTAAGAAGGTGACTAATTTTGGTGCACGTAGCCCCAAGTATGGGGTGAACCACGTACACTGGTGTCTCTTTTTTTTGTTGGATGCTTAATTATGAGTGCATTGTTTTTGTGTATTTATAACATTATGCTACATTCTTGTTGAATTATTATTTACTTTAATAATGAAGTTCAAGAAAAGTATGGTTATCTTCATGATATTGTTTACACTCTATGTTTGTTTTAAAGGAACTTTAACGCTTGTGTACTACACCCCTTAAACTTCATAAATATGTTTTGGACTCACATTAAGATACTGTCATGACTAATAAATCTGTAGATAGAGTATTCTAAAGATGTGATTTTAATAGCAATACACTTCCTTTGTTTTTTAGTTAGAGATAGATATTGGTGGGTCCTTACGAAGAAATAACTTGGCACCATTAATGATAGATACACTCACGATAAAAAGAAATCATTGAAATAGTATCTTTACTCGTTTAGAGAACCATATCTTAGTTAAGATGGTTTTAATTCAAGTATGTCAAAAGGTATTAAAGCAACTTTAAATGCTAAAGGATTGTTAGCAAAATGAAATTGCATGAAAGAGGTTTCCACAGGTTTTTTTCTTTATAATTATATGCCACTAACATGATGCTCTCCTTTTGTAGTTACAGCGTAATTAAAAATAATTTTACCATTTTCACACAAAATGGTACTGAGGTGATAGAGGTATTTTACAAGTAGCGGCAAAACAAATCTTTTTCCCAACTTTCACCCAAAATAGCATTCGAGTGTAGAGGGACATTACAGTTTCCTTATTTTATTATTATCTTTCGATTATTTTTCTCCTATCTAGATCGTTGTATAGTCTACTGAGTTCTTCCATGAAGAGATCCCATTTTATCATCGCGTAATAATTGTTCATGTAGTCCCTATAGGTATCTCAAGTGAGAATTCAATTGCATCGTAGGTGTTTTCGATGGTGTTGTTCTCTATCGGGGCAATGCCTTGGGTTTTGTTGGTTAGGACTGAAGGTTGAACCTAGGTTAGTCGAAGTGAGCCAAAAAATGGTTCTTTTGTTGAGACTAGGATTATCATGAATGGGACATGTTTTGGCATCCGACAAGTCATTATATCCAGGATTCGGTACACTAAAAAAGTAGAGAATTTTCACAAGAAGAAAGTAATGGGTCATGGATTACTCCAATGAAATGCTTAGGAAGTTATCTTTACTCAAGTATTCATGAAAATTTGTTTAGATAATTTCCTACAGTATTGTATGAATAATTGGAGATGATAGAAACCAAGAGGACACATTTTCAAGGTGGAGAACCCAACGACTACATTCCTTTGTTGATTTGATTGATGGAGAGTCTCAGTAATCCTATCTCTAGGAATGTCAAATTTTGGGTCAATAGAATTTTTTAAGGATACATTACTGAGATTGATGTAGAAGGTATTAAGTGAATTAGTGAAGTGGAGAGAGAATTCTTCCAAGGACCCATAGGTAGATATTTGAAATCCGTAAAGTTCTGGATTAAACTACTAGTTTGTTGAAAGGGATTCCTAACGATAGAATATCAAGCGTAAATCATTATGCATAGAGGACATGGGTCTTGAAGGAAGGAAGTTATGAAGATGGTGGCCTTCTAGTTTGTTCCTAGATGACAGTGAGGATGATGAAGATGGTGGCCTTCTAAGGAGTGGAAGAAGATTTTGGTTGGGTAAAAGGAGAAGAATTGCGACATGGAGAGAGAGAGAGAGAGATGTAGTGCAATTGGAAGAGGGGATGGCAAGCTGGTTCCATAGATCTATGAAGAATATTGTGATGAAGAGGAGGAATATCGACTTATTTATGGAGATGAAGAAGAAGTGTTAGTTCCATACAAGGGCCAAGATTACAACATACTGACAAATCGACGTACATATTCATCATTAGAGGCAATACCCAAAATTATTTTGAAGTGCATTTTTCAAAATCAAAGTAATAGTAATAACCAAGATAATGGTCAAATAGTTATTACTCATGGAACATTCATTTTGAATTTGTTAGTACCCCAAGTACATAGGATGTTTGGGGAAAACATAAAATTTCCTATATTCGATCGGAATGGGTTGGAAGACCCTAAGAAACATTGGTTCTTCAGTGAGGTTGTCTAGAGCATTAGATAGGCCAAATATGAGTCCATAAAAAGGGATAAGATGATCACAACCTTTAGTGGTCATCCTCTCAATTAGTACATGAATTTTTATGTGGTTAGTGCAGGAAACCATCAGAAGTCACTAGATTTTATTCAATCTAGGCTAGTATATGAATTCACTAAGCGCACGTATGAGTTGTAGTGCATCATAGAGTTAAAGGAGATCAAGCAAATGTTGAATGAGTCTGTCTGGGATTCCATCAAAAGGTTTAAGAACCTGATGGTTAGGTAAGTTTCCAAATGTCTAACGTCCAACATAAAGAAATGTTCATTATTGCATTGTTACCACATATATATGTCCCCGTGATACAACATAAGATAGTGTACCATATTGGAGATATTGATCTTGCTATGAATTTGGAAGATTTTCCAGTTGGATAAATTGGCACAGGAATGATGCAAATGTAGTCATAGTTAGCTAATCTAACATTGCAAATATAAGACATCAAGAATGGTAAAGAAATCCATGACGAATTCTAGTGTACGAAATGCAAAACTGAAGTCCATCATAAGGATTCATGTCCATCCTTCATTTTTTACCTTGCATCAGGAACACCAAATCCATTAACTTCAAAACGGCTGCCATATTGTCAAGTTTTTGAAACAAGAGGTCATTGTTCGGAGGAATTTCTGTATTTACATAAGATAATATGTATACTTGCTGGCCTTTATTATTAATCATGTCAGTATGTGGGACATGATGAAAAGGACTGCAAGAAATACCAATCACCGCAGGAGAAGGAAGTAGACACCTATTTAATGAAAAATTATTAGCAGATGCAAGATGAGCAAGCTGATGCACAATTCCCTCAACCAAGAGGGGTGGTAATTTTAGAGATCGAGGATGATGAGGAGGAGGATTTAGGTGAGGAAAAGGCCAATTTTTATCTATAATTTAGGATAGTTGGGGTATTATGCTAGAGACTACACTAATGCTACATCGACATGCTCATACTGTAAAAATTTGGATCATACTATTGAGGAGCTCCCATAACTTATGGCTAAGTGGAAATCCATAATAATGCGGAACCATAACCAACCTTCAAATGTCAATCTGAATGTTCTAACAATATAGGTCGATTCCCAAGAACCTACTACTGTTGTTTTAACTACGGGTGATGTGGCTACTTGGGATGATCAAGGATCACAATTGGAAAATCCAAGAATTTGACCTATGGCGCAAAATAAAATGCTGTAAACTACCTCTGATACCTCAAAGCTAAAACCATTTAAGAAGTCTGCAATATAAAAAAAAAATTAGAAATATTTTTACCCAAAAATATTTATACGGCATTATAACAGCATCATCATGTAAAAGAAAACAAGCATGCACAACATAATAATAATACAAGAGTGAGACAACCATTTTCACGTGGTTCACCTCGTCCACAAGGCTACATCCACCAACCTATTTGTTCTTTTATTTTCTTTATCAAAAGAGAGTGCTTACAAAAATATCACGGCTCATTCATGGCCGGTTTTATCTTTCCTCAAGGCTCTACACAGAGAGACACTTCTAACTTCAACAGCCCCCTTTAGGACCCTTATAAATTAGCTGATAGAAGAAATTATTAACATCCCCTTTGGGCACATAGTCAACTTAAATTATTACAACAATTGGGTACCCCCAATCAGTGGGCGTCTTAGGAAAATTTTACCTTCTATACTATTCTTGAAAATAAGTTCAAGTACTGCAATTAATGTCCCAATTTTCTAGGTTTCCTATTAAACAAGTTATTCCCCATAGCTAGGTTTCTTCTGGAGATTTTACCTAAAAATAATTCCTACGTTTCCTTAAAGGATTAGGCACAGAGATGTAACTGTAAAATTCAGACATCATAATCAGCCTTTATGCAAGTCGCCAACCACCAAGGTGTATGAATCGAGGAGGTTTTTTCCTAGTGAAATCCGAAAGCAACTCTTTCATGGTGCACAGTGTACTGACTTTTAATTAATAAGCAGAAACAACCTAGTTGCATACCCCATATCAAATGCAAGAACATTCGAAATATAAATATTAACCGTATTTGTGCTGCAGGGAGGAAGTAGGATATCATGTTTCTTCTTGGAAATGAATGCTGATCTTAATAAAACGCATCCATCCAGGAAGTGGATAAAAATGAAAGAAATCAGATCAACAAAGGCATTCGAAGCCGAAGGGAAAAGGTCTAGGTCGCAGATAATTAAAAATAAAGGCGACTACTATCCAGACCACACTTAACAAGGCAAACCTCATGCAACGCAGTCTTGGCGAGGCCAGAGTAATTGACCTAAATCTGACGCATATCCTAGGAACACAACGCATTCAAAAAACACAGCACTCCATGGACTGCTCGGGAGTTTGGGGATGCTGATGGGGAAAAAAGGAAATGTCTTCGACCCTACTCAGGATCATCTGCTCCGGTTATTTCAAATCTAAGGAAAGAAAGAATGTCCATCAGATCCAAGTCTGAGCAAGTAAAAGCACGGATTTTCTCAATCCAAAAATACACAGCAACAGTAAATCCTAACGTGGATTGGTTCTTCGATATACACTAGAGGCTGTATCTCATACATATTATGCCAGTTTCCAAGCAATGTTTTAACTCCATTTTACGAGGGGAGCCCATGGCTCAAGGCGAGTTATCAATAATGGATCAAAGGGCATAAGGACTGCGTGTCAAAAATTGGGGGGATAAATAAATAGGGTCATATAATAAAATTACACAACAACTTGAAGGTACCATCGCCTAGGATCATTCAACACCGATGTATCCCAAAACATGGCAAGTGCTAAAATCAAGTATCATAGTAAATCGTATCTATGGCTTAAACCTGTGCCTTAGCAGTAGTCTTCGGTGATAGGCTTTTAGTGAAATGTACCGTTATCAAGTGCTTCAAAAGTATCTAGAATACCAGACAATTCTAGATCTTGATCCAAACTATTTGCAAGGAAAGAAAAATATGCACCCCCCCCATATTACACATGACTGTTTGGAAAGCTAATATACAACACTAGAGTCTTATTCAAATGCTAAGTGGCAGTGAACTATCCCAACAGTTTTGCGACTTAAGCTGTGATCCTAGCTTAAGGTGTCTTAGATCGAGTCCCCAAAAAAATAAGCCCAAGACAAGAATGCGTACCAGAATGAAACCCCCAAAGGGTAGGCACATCAAGCTACGATCAAGAAAGTAGACAAAACCATCAAAAGACAGGCTCCTTCTCCCGTTTTCTCCAAGATTCGCCCCCCGCCCCTCTCCTATCCAGTCAATTTTAAAATAAGGCCTAGGTCAAAACGATTCAGTCACTACAACTGTCAAGGTTAAAGGTCATTACTCCCTTTTGGAACCTTCGCTTAATTCGTGCCAAGATTAGGGCACAAATTTAAGCGACTGTTTCAGTCACTAAATGGTCACGACTGTCAAGGTTCAGGGAAGATTTTATTTCCCTTATTCAAGCTGAACCTCCCTTCTAATTATGCCAGGGTTAAGGCCCAAAACATAAGGAGGATTTAATATTATATTTTTCCTTGTTCTGTCATGATACTCTACGTTCTCTCAATTAATAATATTTGTCTTTTAAATTTTCCTTTGTGCTTATGATATGATTTATATCATAATGTCTTTTAGGTGAATAAACTTTTACCCAACTTTTAGGTATTCTGTGGGTGGGGCCTTGGCACTTGAGCTCCTCACCCAGAAACCCTCATACAATACATTACAAATATTTCAGGGCATAGGGGAGGGATATTACATCCTTTTCCCCTAAAATAAAGAACACCGTCCTCGGTGTTTTCTGGTTTCTAAAACTTTTTTTTTCTTTTTTCTTTTTTTGGAGTCATCTTTTCTTACCTTGCTCGGATCTCTTTTTTCCTTTTTGATCCTTGTGGGTTTGTAGGACCTGCAAGAATCGGGTCTACCCAAATTTCATCAATAAGAGTCAATTCATTATGCAACATACTTAGCAAGTCTTTTGCAGTATCATATCTATAATTTAGTCCTTTTAGTATTTCATGTCCAAATCACAATTCAATTTAAACAAAAGTCATATATTCTTTTGCAATCTGCAATTTTCTAGGGTTCATTGGTGTCATGTCACCCAATTATTTTCCATAATGCAATTGATACATCAATAAAAACATGACTATAAGCATTGAAATCCCATTATATCAATAATGTCAATCAATCAACATATTACCTCATTGGTACTTGTTTTCCTGCAATGCACATACCTTTTTCCACATTGTTCCTTTCTTGGATGTCCTCCATCCCACCACATCAAGTGCCATCAGTACTTCAAGTACCAATCCAAGCCACCCAACACAAGGACGATACCAACCCTTCAAGTATCTCCTCTGTGCTATTCAGGGTGCTTGTCATTATTCTTTTCTCTTCAATTCAAGCCACCCAACACAAGGATGATACCCTGTACCCCTCTTAGCAGTATCTCCTTTAGGGTGCTTCACCAAGCTGAGGCACTCCGTTCTCGCACACCTCCACAGCGCCTAGAGGTTATTCTCTTCACAGAGTCCCCCAACTCATGTGACAGTCCTCTAATGTGTGTGGAACAAGTGTTAACCACATGTCTTACATCTGGGCATCCCCAGAATGCATAATGGTCCCTGGGTGGCCCAAGGGAAAACAAGGTATATTTTAACCACTACCTCCATCACCACTCCCTCTTCTGGTGATAACTTTATACACATGAGATTTAACTCATCATAGTCCTCGAGCATTAGCCTCTTTCATGGCCATAAATCCCCATGCCTGCAAGCACTTTATAGGTGGTCAGTATATCATCAATTCAAAGAACATCAACTTTTAGCATAAATCATGCCTTAGCCCATTTCTCATTCATCAGCAAGATCCTTTTCAGTTATTTTAACACCAAAATTGATAAGTAAGCATTCACACAAATCCACAAACCTTTCCAATTTACATCAACACAATTCGCAAGATGCCACATATAACCTGAGAAAATTGACAATGCAAACACCACCTTACACATTAACAATAATAAACTCA
Organism: Pseudotsuga menziesii; assembly: GCA_001517045.1. Classification (NCBI taxonomy): domain Eukaryota; kingdom Viridiplantae; phylum Streptophyta; class Pinopsida; order Pinales; family Pinaceae; genus Pseudotsuga; species Pseudotsuga menziesii. The sequence goes on from LPNX011225426.1 coordinate 69,925, forward strand.
ACATAAAGTCACAAGGGTTAAGTGTAACAGATATTACTATGTGATGGTACTAGCCATTTTTCCTGTTGTAACTAAAAACAGATACTTCCTTCAATTGTCCTTTCAAACCTTTTGACTTACATGACCAAAACCAAGAATTACCGTATTTTTCAAAAACCCTACGTTTATGTTCAACTATCCCTATTATCTACCTTTCATGTGTACGAGAAGTCCTAGTTGATGCAATACCTACAATTAGCTTCCTTTTGCAGATATGTAATCGTACCACATGATCTCTTATGCAGGGCATGTTTTCCAGGGCAACAACAATTTAGTTATAGAGAATTTTGTGAATCTCTCAAATCACAAAGCAATTTTCAAAAAAATAATATAACTAACTTCTCAGCATAAAAAATACAGTGTACTTGCTTATGGAGCATCTTAAATGATTCCCAAAAAAAAAAAAAAATTGCCGAATCATTACATTTCCTAGAATAAAGAATTCAATATAACTAGTGAAAATAAATTGCATACCCACACATTCCACTTCTAGCATATTGCACAAGCATGCATTCTTGAAATGTCTATTCATTAGAGAACCACAAACAATTCCAGTATGTCCCACATGATGCAGGTTATTGTAATCAACTTGAATCTATGGTAGAGAAGGAAAACTCAATCAATCAAGAATACTCACCCTCCAACCAGGCAACGACCTCTCAACTAAACAATAAACAATGATGATGTTATTACGGAAGATCACTCCATGTTGACTGCCTCCATTGATATAAGGGACATAAGAATCAGTCATATGCTATTCACAACCCAGCTGGTATATAAACACATTGAAATTGCTATTCTATTCATGTCGAGGAAAAATAACTGTGGACACAATCATTTAACCACCGAGATTATACATATCGCAAAATTCAAAACTAACCCAAAACTAAGGTCATCAACACATAAAGGGTTCGAAACCATTCCATTTAGAACTTTTGAATCTAGCCTGTAAACTAGTTCCTTTATATATTTCCATATACTGGGCATTCGTTGCTGTCAACGACTGACAGTGAAGATTCTCGGTATTGAAAGGTTTTGTTTATATGCAAAATTCTTTTTCCAAGACAATAATTTTACACCACTCCCAAGCGTGTGTTCTATATCGGATCATGTGTGTGCATATAAGTGTTAATCCCAGACGTCATTGTTAGCTTCCAGAATACAAATATTCGATGTTATCAGAATACTTCTTGCTCAGAAATGAGGGTATGTGTTCACAGCAAAATCACGGAATAAACAAATATGGTACAAAAAAATAACTTTCCTAATAAGACATCAAATAGACAAGATGAAACAATATTACCCTACTCCTCGCGAGTTCAGATCCTGGATATAGAATCCCAACCAACAGGATCGCAGGTTACCCTACTCCAATCGTTTTTATCTTACTCGCAACCTTTAGGGAGAATAATGTCATTTACCAGTAAATAAAGTCTCCCATTCCACCGATCGGTTATATGACTGGGAGTTCTATTTAAACGGCACCATGTATAATAAATCCCAATCTTACCTTTGTTTGGTGCTAATATACAAAAATAGTCTTCAGCGATGTTCCAATTGCTTAGTTGCACAACCCATTTACCGGGGTAACACAGCAATGCGTTTAACCAGTTGGATGAGTTTTCCTCTCCGCATTTCTCTACTACAAGCACCAACTGTGCAGCCGGATAAGTAAAAGAAACTAAAGAATAGTAGCAGTTTACCTGGATGGTGCAAGTTTAAATGATCCCTAGTAATGCTTGCGACTTCAAGGTTGCTGCTATGGAAATTTAATGCCAGAATATTCACTCATCCTTATAATTAATAAACGCAGAATTAATTTTCTCATAATACATTTTGTGGGCATCTACTTTCTTTGTATGAAAGAAGATCGTAAGGTCCAAGGTATCTCCATATCAATATTTACACAAACCTTAGTCCTTTAGCACCAGATTCGATGTTCTACTTTTTAATTTAGAACCAAATTAAAGTATTGGACTCCTCATAAAAATTAAAATATTCCAATGGTAAACATTAAAGTATTCAACTCTTCATTATGAGGGTCCTCTGGTTAAGAGGAGAAGTTATTTTAAATAAATACCTAGAAATGTTTAGCTAAGAAAATTAGGTTTCGGCTTTCAAGCCCCGTGAGACATATTCCAAAGATAAACTTTAACAAACTGAACCATATCCAAATTTAAATTGTAATACAATAATTTTTGGCTCACAACAATAAGTCAACCATTCCCACATCATCCTTTGAATGATGATTAACGATTTTTTTTTTTTTAATTCTTTGAATACTTTTCTGGACATTTTAAGCTGCAAAAAGTTTCATGGGGAGGCATGAGTGACCCAATTATTGGCATATGGTTCTTAATACGCCCCATATGAACATATGTAACCAGCCCATTCCGGGAATTTGGTAGACAGTTATGCCAAACAAGGAGAGGATTCGAGGTGTCAAACACTCAAACTTGCAACTCCGGTCAATATCTTAAGCCCAAAAATGCAGCTTAGAAAAATGAGATCTGTATTCAGGGAGAAAACGCAGGCTTGGAATAAGATGCAACCTCCAAGAAATCGTACAAAATATAAGATCGAGTTATTAGCTAAAACACAACTTAGGCAAAAATACAAAATGCAAATCAAAGGCTCAGTCTGATGAAAAACTTTGGGCAAATCGGACTGGTGTTCGGACTATATAAACTTAAGAACATCGGAGGTGTCGAGAATTCCATAGAATCATGCATCCACGAAAGATTACAAAAGGACATATGCATACCAGAAAAATCCATACTAGATATGATCTTTCCAGACCTGTCAAATATACTATTTAAAAGGGAAAATGAATAAACTGGCTTACATACTCAAAAATTAAAAATGCATTCTCTCTACCAGACTGAATATCATAGTCAAAGTGCATAGGTCTAACTGAAACCATGGGGAGGCTAAACACATAACATTTGATGGACCCTTTCCGATCTGTTATTTCCCAAAGAAATACTACAGATATAATAAATCAAAAGGGTAATGCAGGCACCGAAAACTTGTAAATACACAAACAATGTATCTATTGCAATTCAGCATTCAACATATTAATACTAAGTTGCATACCTATATTTTACATTACCAGTGAATAAAATTGAAATCAAACCTGGATACTGACCCGGGATACTTGTTCCTCCTCCAAAACACAGAGATTACCTTTAAAAAATAGAGGTTCTCCCTTTCGCCGAATTCCCCTGCACAACTCAATAAACAAGTGTATTGGGTACACTTGAGGTTCCTGGATTACAGTGCGAACTTGTTGGTTTTCTCTTGCTCACAGAGACAAATTCAACCGTTAGTTAAAATGAAACCTGGTGGAGCATTTTGAGCCCAATAGGTCCGAGCGTTTCAACCTCGCTCTGATACCATATGTAAACTACCTCTGATACCTCAGAGGTAAAACCATTTAAGAAGTCTGCAATATAAAAAAAAATTAGAAATCTTTTTACCCAAAAATATTTATACGGCATTATAACAGCATCATCATGTAAAAGAAAACAAGCATGCACAACATAATAATAATACAAGAGTGAGACAACCATTTTCACGTGGTTCACCTTGTCCATGAGGCTACATCCACCAACCTATTTGTTCTTTTATTTTCTTTATCAAAAGAGAGTGCTTACAAAAAAATCACGGCTCATTCATGGCCGGTTTTATCTTTCCTCAAGCCTCTATGCAGAGAGACACTTCTAACTTCAACAGCCCCCTTTAGGACCCTTATAAATCAGCTGATAGAAGAAATTATTAACATCCCCTTTGGGCACATAGTGAACTTAAATTATTACAACAATTGGGTACCCCCAATTAGTGGGCGTCTTAGGAAAATTTTACCTTCTATACTATTCTTGAAAATAAGTTCAAGTACTGCAATTAATGTCACAATTTTCCAGGTTTCCTATTAAACAAGTTATTCCCCATAGCTAGGTTTCTTCTGGAGATTTTACCTAAAAATAATTCCTAAAATTTAGACATCATAATCAGCCTTTATGCAAGTCGCCAACCACCAAGGTGTATGAATCGAGGAGGTTTTTTCCTAGTGAAATATGAAAGCAACTCTTTCATGGTGCGCAGTACACTGACTTTTAATTAATAAGCAGAACCAACCTAGTTGCATACCCCATCTCAAATGCAAGAACATTCGAAATATAAATATTAACCGTATTTGTGCTGCAGGGAGGAACTAGGATATCATGTTTCTTCTTGGAAATGAATGTTGATCTTAATAAAACACATCCATCCAGGAAGTGGAGAAAAATGAAAGAAATCAGATCAACAAAGGTATTGGAAGCCAAAGGGAAAAGGTCTAGGTCAGAGATAATTAAAAACAAAGGCGACTACTATCTAGACCACACTTAACAAGGAAAACCTCATGCAACGCAGTCTTGGCGAGGCTAGAGTAATTGACCTAAATCTGATGCGTATCCTAAGAACACAACGCATTCAAAAAACACAGCACTCCATGGACTGCTCGGGAGTTTGGGGATGCTGATGGGGAAAAAAGGAAATGTCTTCGACCCTACTCAGGATCATCTGCTCCGGGTATTTCAAATCTAAGGCAAGAAAGAATGTCCATCAGATCCAAGTCTGAGCAAGTAAAAGCACGGATTTTCTCAATCCAAAAATACACAGCAACAGTAAATCCTAACGTGGATCGGTTCTTTGATATACACTGGAGGCTGTATCTCATACATATTATGCCAGTTTCCAAGCAATGTTTTAACTCCATTTTACGAGGGGAGCCCACGACTCAAGGCGAGTTATCAATAATGGATCAAAAGGCATAACGACTGCCTGTCAATGATTGGTGGGGTAAATAAATAGGGTCATATAATAAAATTACACAGCGACTTGAAGGCACCATCACCTAGGATCATTCAACACCGATGTATCCCAAAACCTGGCAAGTGCTAAAATCAAGTATCACAGTAAATCGTATATATGGCTTAAACCTGTGCCTTAGCAGGAGTCTTCGGTGATAGGATTTTAGTGAAATGTACCATTATCAAGTGCTTCAAAAGTATCTAGAATACCAGGCAATTCTAGATCTTGATCCGAACTATTTGCAAGGAAAGAAAAATATGCACCCCCCCCATATTACACATGACTGTTTGGAAAGATGATATACAACATCAGAGTCTTATTCAAATGCTAAGTTACAGTGAACTATCCCAACAGTTTTGCGACTTAAGCTGTGATCCTAGCTTAAGGTGTCTTAGATCCAGTCCCCAAAAAGGTAAGCCCAAGACAAGAATGCGTACCAGAATGAAACCCCGAAAGGGCAGGCACATCAAGCTACGATCAAGAAAGTAGACAAAACCATCAAAAGACAGGCCCGTTCTCCCGTTTTCTCCAAGATTCGCCCCCCGCCCCTCTCATATCCAGTGAATTTTAAAATAAGGCCTAGGTCAAAACGATTCAGTCACTACAACTGTCAAGGTTAAAGGTCATTACTCCCTTTCAGAACCTCCCCTTAATTCGTGCCAAGATTAGGGCACAAATTTAAGTGACTGTTTCAGTCACTAAACAGTCACGACTATCAAGGTTCAGGGAATATTTTATTTCCCTTATTCAAGCTGAACCTCCCTTCTAATTATGCCAGGGTTAAGGCCCGAAACATAAGGAGGATTTAATATTATATTTTTCCTTGTTCTGTCATGATACTCTACGTTCTCTCAATTAATAATATTTGTCTTTTAAATTTTCCTTTGTGCTTATGATATGATTTATATCATAATGTATTTTGGGTGAATAAACGTTTACCCAACTTTCAGGTATTCTGTGGGTGGGGCCTTGGCACTTGAGCTCCTCACCCAGAAACCCTCATACAATACATTACAAATATTCCAGGGCATAGGGGAGGCATATTACAAATGCCATTCGACATCTAGAAGGAAAAGGGTGTCTTCTTTTATTCGTAACATAATTTTATGGACACATATCGTGATTCAACATTTTTTGATATTTTGTTGTTTGATGATGGACCAGTCCTTCAGATTCCACCAAGTTTTGACCAACCACTCCAAAGGAAGATGATAGAAAAGGTAATCAATTTCAAAATTGTCTTCAAGAGTTGTTTATCACTTGTAAAATATAAATATGTCATGGAAGAGCTATTAGATATAATATGAAAACACTCAGTCAAGTCTACGACCAGAGAAAATTTTTGATAATATTCATAGAACAATGAATATAGGTCAAGAGATACATATGAATTCCCATATAGGTGACTATGATATGGAGTTCATTATTCTTGATTTGGGGTCAGATGTTAACATCCTAATAAGGAAAACATGGGAACTAATGGGAAATCTTCAGTTGGTATGGTCTTATGTTAATATAATCTTCTCCCATTAGATGAAGTTTTTTAATATTGGTTTACTGCCAAGGGCTCCTATTGAGGTGGAAGGGCACAAGACCTAAGCAAAGTTTGAGGTAACAAATATTTTCAATTATACAAAACCTTGTCCAGCATTGTTAGGGATCGGTTGGTCTATCAAGAATCATACAATCATCAAATTTGAGAATAGTATATTTCCTTTTGAATATTTAGAAATGTAGGTTGTCACTTTAATCAATCATTCGGAGGGCCAGCAAATTGTCGAGAATGTTGAGGGTGAATGTCAAGAAAGGTACTTGGATGACATTTACAATATCTCATCTCCAATGGACGGCTATATAAATGTGAAAACATATGGTGAATTAAGTTGGTGAAGTATTAGTTCATGTTCGTCATAGTAAGGAGAATATTTTGAGTATTGGAATAACTAGTTGCATAAAGTATCAATGTGGAAATGTGTGAAGATCACGAAATCTCTATGATGGGTAGGTATTGAGGTATGTGATCTACCTACTTTCAAAGGATTACCTAATATAGATACATTTATCACATAACTTCAAGAAAATATACTAAAACCTTGGTTCCTCTTAGATTTAAATGTCAGGTTGAAAACTACACTAGCAATATGGTGGGTTGTTCACAAACAATCTATCTCAGAATGGCCACAGTGTCGATGAGTGTCGATGAATTTTAGAAATCATATTTGGAGAAAAAAAAAATATACTAGTTAGAAATATACATGATAAACAAATCCTATAGACCACATCGAAAAATGTTGTGCGAGATAGTGGGAGACACCTTGGAAGGAATGGGTTCATCTGTTTATCCATATTATAGTTATGATACAAAGAAATTGGTATATGTCAACTGAGTTGCGTCAAGGAACTGTAGAATGGGATGAGTTAGTTACTAGATTCACACATATTTTTATCTTTGCTGATGATAGTCTGATGGTTGATACTTCTATGCACATTATTAAAGGTTATAGTTTTGAGGACATCGCTATTCTCATGTCAATTTTTCCTCAATGAAATGATTTAATTCAGAGTTGGATGGAGTGTTATAACTTAATTGGTGAAACTAAATATTATTATGCATGTGATATCCATATCCATGAATACTAGGTTATTCGACCCATGGAGGGAATGGGATTGTTAAATGAAAATTTTCTAAATCCCCTCAAAATAAAAAAAGGTGAATATTGGTTCCCCTACGAACTCAAAATTTTCCAATATTGGGGATTGTTAGGATGATGAGAAAATGGGGAAAATGACAGATCTATTGCATGAGTTATGCTATTTATTCCTAACAAAATTATTGGAAATGAAGGGGATCATTTACAGTAGCGAGTATAACCCATTTTAGGATAATTCAACCTTTCATTTCCAAATTATACTCTGTGGAAATAATCATTGCTATTTGTTAGCTAACTCAAAATTCATTAGTTAACTAAGACTTCACTCAATTAACTCAACACTCCATCAATTAACTAGTCTAGATTCAATCTCACATAGTCAGGTAGAGTTATGATGGGTACATAAGGTTCTTTTAGCTCTTGTTAATCGTAACACTTGTCATGAAATAGTGGAAAACTTGAATTCCCTTCAACCCCAATTCAAATTACTTTCCTTTAAATAATGTACTCCACCTCTGTTTCAATTTCATGGACTTGATCATTGTCATTCTCAAGTGTTCTAAGTTTCTTATGTAGTAGTTTACCTTATGCATTTATTACATAATATTCTTGTGGATTATTTGATTCCCATTTCATATATATTTATTTTATGTAGCTAGATATATATATTTTCAAATATTATACAACCTTCCCCCATGAGAGTGTCTTTTTCACCCACAAATGCTTCATAACTTATGATAACATGGAAAGAAAATAAATGACGATGCATTATTGGGCCTATAGTACTCCCCAAACCTCATACATTAGGTCGAATCTGTTAATGATTATATATATCATACATGGAATGTTTAGGATATTCTTGGAAAAGGAATCATCAACATACAAGATTTATCTCAACAAAGACATTATCATTAGATCTGGGAGACAAACTGCACCCTACAATGATAAAAGCAGTAAAAAATGGAAAACCACATGAATAAATGAGTGTAACTAAATATAGCCCAAACAACTATAAAAGAGTTGGAGGACCACAACTTTGTTCTGCATTTAATTCCCAAACCAACTCCCTTTGATCCGAAATTGGAACATGAAATCCTCACATGCTTTGGCTAATTGAATATCCATTTTCATGTACTTGGGAAACTAGTTCAAATGATGGAGTGTTCACATATGGATTAAGATTTTTCTTGGCCACGCTTTTCTGTATAAGAGGAATCCATGGGCATGCATTCCATAGGAATACATTAGAGAAAATTTATGCCATTAGAGTCATACTGACATCTTGTGTTTAAATCTCATTCCTCCCCCATATTGGTATAAACACCACACTCTTTTCTTGTTCACCTAAGAGGCAAGTGTTTCTCCATCGTTATTTCATGTTTATCTATAAATTGCATGGGTAAAAATTAACTCCCTAAGGAAGATAGTTAGATTACCTTGAATCTTGTACCTCAATGTGACACTATTATATTTAGATGGACCATATGGCACTAAAAACATGTTTTAATACAATATTGTTCAATATTTTTTGTTTATATATTACCCCTCCCTTTGTTTCAGTTTACTTATAGTTTTTATTTTGTTTTTTCCTTACCAATCAAAAGTTTTCTTGGCAATTTTGGGTTTAGTGATTTAATTCACAAACACAACATTGCATTTGTGTTCCAACCTCAAGGATACTCTCAATGTTGGAGGTATGTCCAACCTTGTGTCTATTTTTCCAACAAAACATTTCTATGCACACATATACACCATGAGGAATACTTGCATAGGATCGGATGATTTCGTTAAGAGAATACCCTCGTTTGTTATTTTAGGAGATACCTAGAAGCACCTTAGCTCAAAAGGCCAATGTAACACCAATGCTCTGAGTGGCTACAATGGCAAGTATCTCTCAACCCCAAAACCTAAAATTGTTTGGAGATATCAAAGGAACCAAGGTGATGGTGTTTATCGATAGTGGGATTATACACAAATTCATATACCATTGGGTAGCGAAAAATTTAAACATATTCATATACCCTACTGCCAACTTCCAACTATCGATACTAGGGAATAAGACCACAACATGCGACGAGAAATTCCATAAAGTAGAAATACCTATAGAGGACTACACACTAAGATTGCCAATGTATTTAATGGAAATCAGAGGGGTTGACATTATTTTAGGTACACAATGCTTGGAAATGCTAGGGACAATTAGATTAAACTTACGCGAACAATTTATAAATTTCTATGAAGATGAGAGGAAATATAATATTTACAGTATTAATTTCCCCCTCCCTAAATTGTGTCATCCTATAAAATGGAAAAAATGATAAAAAAGGAGCTCAATCCTTATTCTTACACTGCTATTCCATGGAAGGAACATCTCACGAAATACAAAATACTGACCCACATGAGTTAGAGCAACTCCTGCGGGAACATACCCACATCTTCCAAAACCCTCTTCATGTTCTCCTTCCCCCATGTTCTAGGTATCACTTCAATGCGCTACATGGTGGAAAATACTTTCGAGTGACGTTGTTCAGATTATCCAACACTCTAGAAACATTTCAAGCAGTAATGAATTACTTGTTTCTCCCATACATAAGGAAGTATGTGCTAATGTTTTTTGATGATATCCTTATTTATAGTATAAATTGGAACTTGCACCTCAAGGATGTAGAAACAATATTGAAGCTTCTAGAAGAAAACAAATTTTATGCTAACAAATAAAATGTAGTTTCACGGAAAAAATTAATAGAACTTTTGGGGCACATCATATAAGTTGATTCCATTAAGGTTGATCCCGAAAAAACTAGGGTGATCACAAAGTGGTCGTTCCTTAAGTCAGTTACATCATTAAGAGGATTTATTTCTCTAACAAATTATTATATAATATTTGGTCGCAACTACACCCAAATTGTATCACCCCTAACATCACTAATAAAAATGGAGGCCTTCAGATGGGATAAGGATGTAAAAACTTGTTTTGAAAAGTTCAAAACACTAATGACTTCCACACCAGTGTTAGAAACTCCTAATTTTACAAATACATTCATCCTTTAATGTGAGGCTTAAGAGATAGGGTTAGGATTTGTTGTCATGCAATATAAACACCCGATTTCCTTTGAAAGACAAAAGTTGGAACCAAGTGAGCAACCAAAATCCACATACGATAGGAACATGTTGGAAATAATGCATGCCCTTTTTAAATGGAAGCCATATCTGTTCGAGGAA
>LPNX011225432.1:0-13283 GCA_001517045.1 Pseudotsuga menziesii
ATAATGTGTTAGCAGTTTAGATAGAAAGGGATAGAAAGTGTGAGATTGGTGGTTATGGATTTGTAGAGAGAGAGAGAGAGAGAGAGAGAGAGAGAGAGAGATTGGTGGTTAATATGGGTTTAGATATAGGAAAAGAATGTGGGATAATTATAATTGGTTAGTGGTGGGAAAAAGAAATACATAGAGAGGGGGGATTGGTAGGTGGGTGATGGGAGTTTGGGGGAGAGAGAGAGAGTGGGTTAAGGGATTAGAGAGATTTATTTTGGGGGTTAAGGGTTTAGAGAGAGAAACATAGAGAGAGAGAGAGAGAGAGTACGTGAGTTAGGTTTTGGGAGAGAGAGAGATTGAAGGTTAGGGGTTTAGAGAGAGAGAGAGGGATATTAGCGATTAGGGGTCTTGAGAGAGAGATGGGAAAAAGAGATATTGGGTGTCAGGGCTTAGAAAGAGAGAGATATTGGGATTTAGAGTTTTAGAGAGAGTGAGTGAAAGTATGGGTGTTAGGGTTTAGAGAGAGAGATATAGAGTGATTAGGAGTAAGTGGTTTAGTGTTTAGTGGTTTAGAGAGAAAACAAGAGAGATAGATAGATTACGGGGGTTAGGGTTTCAAGAGAAAGAGAGAGATATCAAGGGTTAGGGGTTTAGAGAGAGAGATTAGGGAGTAGGGGTCTTGAGAGAGAGAGAGAGATGGAGAAGAATAAATACTGGGTGTTAGGGGCTTACAAAGAGAGAGATATTGGGATCTATAGGTTTAGAGAGTGAGAGAGATTGAGTGTTAGGGAATTAAAGAGAGGGAAAGAAAGAGATGGGTATATATATAAAGATAAATATTAGGGTTTAGAGTTTGAGAGAGAGAGTGATAGTGGGATAAGTTTTAGAGTTTTAGAGAGAGAGAGAGAGAGAGAGAGTGACTGGGATAAGTGGTTTATCAAAAGAGAGAGAGAATAGGAGTCAGGTTTCTTGAGGGAGAGAGAGAGGGAGAAAAAGAGATATCGATCGGTGTCAGGGGTTTCAAGAGAGATAGATTAAGGGTTAGGGGATTAGACAGAGAGAAAGAGAGAGAGATAGGTATATTAGATATAGCTTAGGGTTTAGGTTTTTAGAGAGATATAATTATAATGGAGTGTATGGGTTTAGAGAGAGAGACAGAGAGTGATTAGAGGTAAGTGGTTTTGACATGGAGAGAGAGAGAGAGAGATTGGAGGTTAGGGTTTTAGAGTGAGAGAAACATATATCTTTGGGGTTAGTCGTTTAGAGAGAGGGAGAGCTTGCGCGTTAGGGGTTTAGATATATTGAGAGAGATTAGGGGTTAGGTGTTTAAAGACACACACACACATAGAGAGAGAGAGAGGGATTGAAGGCTAAAGAGAGAAATCAATAACATGTTAGCAATTAGATAGAAAGAGATAAAAAGTGTGAGATCAATGGTTAGGTATTTAGAGAGAGAGAGAGAGATTCGGGGTTAATAGGTGTTTAGAGAAAGGAAGAGACAACAGGAGAATTATGATTGGTTAGTGATGGGGAAAAGAAAGACATAGAGAGGAGGGTGTGGTAGGTGGGTAAGGAGTGAGGGTTTGAGAGAGAGAGAGAGAGATTATGGGTTAGGGGTTTAGAGAGATACATACTTTTGGGTTAGGGGCTTAGAGAGAGATAAAGAGAGATAGAGTACAAGGGTTATGGGTTAGAGAGAGAGATATATATTGAAGGTTAGGTGTTTAGAAAGAGAGAGAGAGAGAGAGAGAGAGAGAGAGAGAGAGAGAGAGATTAGGGGTTAAGGTAATTGAGAGAGAGAGATTATGGATTAGGGTCCTTGAGAGAGAGAGAGTGATGAAGAAAAAGATATATTAGGTGTTAGGAGTTTACAAAGAGAGAGACAGTGGGATTTATAGGCTTCGAGAGAGACAGAGAGATTGATGTTTAGGGGATTGGATATATATATATTCAGAGAGAGAGAGAGAGAGAGAGAGAGAGAGAGAGAGAGAAAGAGAGAGAGAGATTGGGGGCTATGGGTTTACAGTGAGAGAAGAAAATATTTTTGGGATTAGAAGTTTAGAGAGAGAGAGGGAGCTTAGGGATTAGGAGTTTAGAGAGAGATTGGGGGTTAGGATGAGATAGAAAAGATACTGAATGTCGATTTTATCTATTATGTTCCCTTGACGAAGTGGGTTTCAAACCCCGTTCTAGTTGATAAGAAGCAGGGAACGATCCATATATGCGCTGATTTCCGTGACTTGAATTGTGCCTATCCTAAGGATAATTTTGCCACACCATTTATTGATCAAATTTTGGATGAGTGTGCAGGAAGCGAGGTATTTTCCTTTATGGATGGCTTTACCAGATACAATCAGATACAGAACAAACCTGAGTACAAACATAAGACTTCCTTTATTTGTCCTTGGGGTACCTTTTCATATCGAAAGATTCCTTTCGGCCTTAAAAACGTCAAAGCCACTTTTTAGCAGGCTATGACCTTCATCTTCCATGATCTCAAATCGATTATTGAAGTCTTTTTGGATGACCCCGCTGCTCATTCTTGCCAGAGGATGCGTCATTCCTACCATTTGAGATTAGTGTTTGAAAGGTGCTGCCATTATTTGGTCAGGTTAAATCCTCGCAAGTGCATATTTTGCGTGAAGTCGGGTCGCTTATTAGGGTTCATTGTCTACAAAGAGGGTATAAGAGTCGACCCCTTAATAAGAGTTGACCCCTTAAAGGTTGAGGAAATACTTCAATTATCTCCCCCGAGAAACATTAGACATCTTCAATGTTTGTAGGGCATGGCAAAATTCTTATAGAGATTTGTCATGAACTTTTCTAATTTGACTAGAGCCACACACTTCGTATTCAACCAAATTGTTACTCAGTTCAGTATTCTGAAAGAGCTTGTCATTGACCATGATAGGCACTTTTAGAATCGGATGATGGAAGAGTTGGGCTCAAAGTTAGGGTATAAACAGGAGCATTCTTCTTCTTATTACCCTTAAGCGAATGGACAAGTTGAAGCAGTGAACAAATCACTCAAGTCCATTCTCCAACGAACTATCTCACAAAGCAAGACCAATTGGCATATCATGTTATATCCTGCTTTGTGGGCTTATAGGACCGTGGTTAAGACTTCCACTGGTTTTTCTCGATATCAGCTTGTACATGGAATGGACTCTATATTTTTGATTGAGTGCGAAATCCCTTCTTTGAAGCTAGCCATAGAACTCTTACTAGACACTTCCCCATTGGAGGAATGTTTGGTGCATTTAGAGTAGCTTGATGAGCAACGCTGAGATGCTTTAGTGGCTCTAGATGTGAATAAGCGTTACATTAAGGTCCAGTATGATAAATATGTCCGTCCAAGGAAGTTTAGTGAAGGATATTTTGTCCTGTTGTGGGATCAAGATAAAGAACCCTTGGGTGCAAGAAAATTCAACCCCATGTGGCATGGTCCTTACATGGTTAAACATGTGTTAGAGAAAGGCGCTTATGAGCTAGTAGATTATGAAGGGATGGCCTTGGAAGAGCCTAGAAATGGGCTTTATCCTAAAAAGTACTATGCATGATTTTCAACTAGGGCAAACTATTGTATATTATAGTACAATATTTTGCATAGTTCGGTTTTTCTTATGGTGATTGGGTTTGTTGATTAGCTTCTATTTCTTATGGCAGATATCAATGGAGTCTTCCATCTATATAGGATTCGTGGATGGTGCAAGCCATCACACTCAACACTTAGCCTCTGCTACTTGGGTGATTTATACTCCTATGGGTCAGGTATTGTCTTCAGGAGGCGTATGTTTATGACCTTCTTCAAATAATGTTGCTGCATATAGTGCCATTATCAGGCTTCTACGGGATGCCATTTCACATGGTGTTCTATCTCTTGAGTTACGTCTTGATTCGAAGTTAGTAGTGTCATAGCTTAATGGCTTGTATCATGTTAGAGATCCAACATTATTACGGAGATTCCTACGTGTGAGATTGTTAGAATGGAAATTTGACAACATAACATACATACATGTTTCAAGAATTTATAATCAAGTTGCTGACTCATATGATAACTACGTGTTAGATTAGCATTTGTTTCATAGACAGTAAGCTCATCACAAACATACATTTTTACACATGTAAATAAATAAACCGATCATCATAAAAGTTTTTCATTAAACATCCAAAATGTGATAAGACATAGTGTCATAATACAAAAATGAGGTTTCTGAGCCACCAAAATATAAATACACGGTAGTACAAAATGTATCGCTCCCATGTATTTAAGCATGGGGAGGAGGATGGGGTTATGATCGTGGAATGTCACCAGGACTCTAGCTATCTATCGAAAAAACTGCACCCATGCTCGTGGCACACCCACCACTTGACGATGCATGGCCTCAGGCAAGTCCTCGACCTGCGCCATGGGTACCCTGTGTGTTAGCCGCACGAAGTTGGTATGAATGCTTTGGAGCATCCACTCCGCATCCACACCCATAATATCATCTCCTCTTCCTCTCCATCTATGACAAGCGAAGACTTTAGGCCATCCTAGTCCTACATCTGCATACATATGACAAGATTTCACTATGTGTTGTCACGCAAAAACATGTCTTTTTGATTCCATATATCAAAAAACACAAAAAAAAATTATAACTCAAAAAACTTAAAAAGAGGGTTGGGATTCATTACCAATGTCACCGTATGCCGATCCTAGTGGTAGTGGCATGTTGGGATCTCCGCAAAAATCTATCCTCACATAGGGGTAATCATCGATGGAAACTATCTGCCACCGCCACCATGGAAAGAAATCAGCTGGATAGGGGTTGGACACCCTAACTCCACCCAGTCTACGCATCGCATCTGCCCAATGTCATTGGGCTAGATATCGAACCCCATGAAGAGGAACGTCAACTCTAGGGCTCAATCCTGAAACATGCTCAAAGAAAAAATGTGCTCAGTATGCTACTGAAACCGAAGTTTCATACTTTTCCCATCTTGCACTCACTGAGTTGGTGCTTCATGTTTCCCAATAGTGCAGTGCTCCAATTATAAACCCCGGGTCTCATACACTCCACTTCATAGAACATCAGAGGCCGTGAGGCTTGGTGGAGTGAGTCTATCCCTGCTATCCTGCCCAGTGTCAGTAGTATGGCCTTTAGGCCTAGTACCTGTATGGATTTATTTGGGATATGACTCCTGACCTTCTCTGTGTTTGGATAACAATACACTGCTATGTACTCATCTATGGTGAGGCCACCTTCGGGCCCACGAGAACGTAGGTTCATCACTTCCCCCTATCGAGACATTCTAGTAATAAAGTATATGTCCTCCACTTCTATGTTGAGGGACATCCCGTCAATATATAAAGACTCTGAGTCAAGATCCCAATAGTCTACTAGCATCTACAACAGTCTTGGTTTGGCCCTTAATCCACTAAGACACCAAAACTTGTAGAGGCTGCATGTACGAAGAGCCTATTGTGCCATTAGATCACCCTGTACTACTTCTTCTACATCCCCATGCTCACATTCCCTCCATTTTAGAACCATCCTGCACATTTAATTCAATTTTGGGTCATTCGAAGTCTTAGAAAACTTGAACGCGGCTGCATACGCGACTGTTTGCTAAACAGTCGCGTATGTATGCGACTTTGAGGCCTTTTCCACATATATACATCCCTATACACGAAAAAATCCTCGATTTTTGCATGGGTCATGGCACATACTTTAGGGTGGCCTAGAAATCAAATTGGACCATGGAAAATTGAAAAATTTACATGAAAATGAAAGAGCTTGGCATGGGAAATTACCTAGAAAAAACGATGTTGGATTCCGCCGGCTGGATCTCCCGGAATTCGCGTTTGAAGTTCTGAGCTCAATTGGATAAAAATTTAAATGTTATATAATGTTTTGAATTTTTTACTATTTATAGAAATTTTTCAAATTTTTGAAAATTTTTACCCCCTTTTCTATACGTGGGTTTGACCCCTAAAACCGCGTACATCGGGATGTGTGCAAAATGCCAAATAGGCTTTTGGAGTTTTCCTTGATGTGGATCCGACTCACTTGTCTCCTGGCCTTCCCTATGCCTTGAGATCTCTCGGATTCGACCTTTCATTACACCATTGAAGAGCTATATAAGGAACCCTTTGGATACATTGAAGGCATGAGGAATTGAGAGCAAGAAAAAAATAGTCCATTGTTCCCAGAGCATATACTTGAGTCTGCATCCCTTTGTCCCTTGGAGCACTTTTGTGTTCTTCCCAAGCTTTCCCTTTGCTTGTGAGCTTGCTATCGAGAGATGGAGGATTGAAGTGGTGGATGCCCAAGTGGGGGACTCAGTTTCTTCGATTCGTAGATGTGCCGAGAGAGTGATAATGGAGGGTAGGGGTTAAAAGAGAGAGAGATATCGGGGGTAAATAGTTTAGAATAGAGTGAGAGGGAGATATTAAGGGTTACATGTTTAGAGTGAGAGAAACAAATAATTTTGGGGTTAGAGGCTTAGAAAGAGAGAGAGAAAGAGATTGTTGGTAAGGGGTTTAGAGAGAGAGAGAGATTTTGGGGGTTAGGGGTTAGAGGGAGAGAGTATGGGGTTTAGGGTTTAGGGAGAGAGAGAGAGAGAGAGAGAGAGAGAGAGAGAGAGAGAGATTAGGAGTTAGGCGCCTTGAGAGAGGGAGAGAGGGATAAATAGACATATTGGGTGTTGGGGGTTTAGAGAAACAAAGAGAGTGATTAGGGGTTAGCTGTTTAGAGAGAGAGAGAGAGATTATGGGTTAGGGGTATAGAGAGAGAAAGTGAGAGATAGATTGAAGGTTAAAGAGATAAATCAATAAGGTGTTAGCAGTTTAGATAGAAAGAGATATAAAGTATGATTGGCATTTAGGTATTTAGAGAAAGAGAGGAGGTTATGGGTTTAGAGAGAGATAGACATTCAAGGTTAGGTGTTTCGATAGAGATATTGGGGGTTTACAGAGAGAGAGAGAGAGAGATTTGGGTTTAATAAGGGTTTAGAGATATGAAGAGATTATAGGATAATTATGATTGGTTAATGGTGGGGAAAAGAAAAACATACAGAGGGTGGAGTGGTAGGTGGAGGAGGAGTGGGGATTTGAGAGAGAGAGAGAGAGATTGGGGGTTAATAGGGGTTTAAAGAAGGAAGAGACTATAGGAGAATTATGATTGGTTAGTAGTGGGGAAAATAAAGACATAGAAAGCGGGGGAGAGGTGGAAGGTCAAGGGTTTGAAGATAGATAGCAAGAGAGAATACGAATAATGGGTTTAGAGAGAGGGGGATTAGATGTTAGGGATTTAATAAAAGAGGGGTAGAATGTGGATTAGGGGTTTAGAGAGAGAGAGAGAGAGAGAGAGAGAGAGAGAGTTGGGGGCTTTTAGAGAGACATATTTTGGGTTTGTATTTGAGAGAGAGAGAGAGATTGGGATTTTGGGGTTTACAGAGATAGAGAGAGATTTAGTGTTAGGGGATTTTAGGGAGGGCTATTGGGGGTGTAGGATTTAGAGAGAGAGTGATAGAGAGAGAAATCCAGGGTTACAGGTTTAGAGAAATAGAAAGAGAGAAATTGGGGGTTGGGGGTTTAATCGGATAGATAGATAATGGCAGAGAGGGAGAGGGAAAGAGATAGAGAGAGGGAGAGAGAGAAATTTTATACTAGGGGTTTAATTAGATAGATAGATAATGGGAGAGAGAGAGAAAATAGAGGTTAGAGGTTTATAGAGAGAGATTGGGGTTAGGGGTTTAAAGAGAGAAACAGGGAGAGATATGGTGTTAAGGGTTAGGTTTTTAGAGAAAGAGAGAGAGAGAGAGAAAATCTGAAATAGAGAGAGATTTTGGGTTAGAGTTGTAGAGAGAGAGAGAGGGATTGGAGGTTAGTGGTTTAGAGAGAGAGAGAGAGATGGGGGATTAGGGGTCTAGAGAGAGAGGTTGGTGGTTAGGGGTTTAGAGAGAGATATTATAGGTTATAGAGATATTGATTTGTTGTTAGATTTTAGAGAGAGAGAGGGAGATAAAAAGACAGATATTGGGCATTAGTGTCATAAAGAGAGAGAGAAAGAGAAATACAAAGAGAGATAAGGAGAGATAGATTGGAGTTTAGGGGTTTAGAGAGAGAGATATTAGGGGCTATGTGTTTATAAAGATATATATATATTAGGGGTTGGTGGTTTGTAGATAGAGAGAGAAAGAGAGAGAGCGGGGTTAGGTTTCTAAATATATATAGAGATAGATTAGGGATTAGTGGTTTAGAGAGGGAGAGAGAGAGAGAGAGAGAGAGAGAGAGAGAGAGAGAGAGAGAGAGATTCGTGGTTAGATATTCATAGAGAGAGATTTGAGGCTAAGCATACAGAGAGAGAGAGATATAGGGGTTATGATTTTAGAGAGACTAATTGTCTATTATTGGTTTAGAGGGTGATAGATTAAGGGTTAGTGGTTTAGAGAGAGATATAGAGATTAAGGGTTAGCGATTTAGAGAGAGAGGGGGGAGAGCGAGAGAGAGAAAGAGATTGGATTAGGGATTTTAGAGAGAAAGCGAAAAAAATATAGAGAGATGTAAAGAGAGATATTGGAGATTAGGGGTTGAGAGAGAGAGAGAAAGACAGATATTGGGAGTTATGTGTTTAAATATAGTGAGAGAGAGATTGTGGGTCAGGGGTTGAGAGAGAGAGAGAGAGAGAGAGAGAGATTGGGGATCATGGACATAGAGAGAGAGAGAGAGAGAGAGAAAGAGCATAGGGGGGAAAGAGAGGTCTAGGGGGGGAAAATATATATATATATATTAGGGGTTAGGGTTTTAGAGATATTGAGAGAGAAAAAGAGAGATAGATAGATAGATAGATAGAGAATGGGGTTTAGGAGCTTATATAAAGAAAGAGATTGGATGTTATGAGCTTGTATAGTAAGAGAGAGAAATAGAATGGGGATCAAAAACATAGAGAGAGAGAAACATTGGAGATTAGGGTTTAGATAGATAGATAGATAAAGAGAGAGAGATATTTGGGGTTAGGTGTTTAAATATAGTGAGAGAGAGAGATTGGAGGTTAGGGGTTTATAGAGAGAGATATAGAGAGAGAAATAGAGACTGGGTATTGGGTTTAGAGAGAGAGAGAGCATAGCGGGGGAGATAGGGGTGGGGAGAGAGAGAGAGAGAGAGAGAGAAAGAGAGAGATTAAAGGTTAAAGAGAGAAATTATAAAGAGATAGAAATTGTGAGATTTGTGGTTAGGGATTAAGAGAGAGAGAGAGAGGAGGTTGTGGGTTTAGAAAGAGATGGATATTCGAGGTTCGATGTTTGAACAAAAATATTGGTGTTTTATAGAGAGATAGAGAGAGAGAGCGTGAGAGAGAAAGAGTGATTGGGGGTTAAGAGGGGTTTATAGATAGTAATAGACTACAGGAGAATTATGATTGGTTAGTTTTGGGGAAAAGAAAGACATAGAGAGGGGGTAGTGGTAGGTGGGTGAGGAGTGGGGGTTTGGGAGAAGAGAGAGATTATGGGTTACATGTTTAGAAAGATATATACTTTTAGGGTTAGGGGTTTAGAGAGAGAGAGAGCATGGGTTATTTTTAGAGAGGAAGAGATATTGAAGGTTAGGGGTTTAGATAGAGAGAGAGAAGTTGGGGATTATAGAGAGAGAGATTGGGGATTACAGAGGGAGAGGGAGAGAGAGACAAATCAAGGGTTAGGAATTTATAAAGAGAGGGATATTGGGATTTAAAGGTTTAGAGAGAGAGAGAGATTGAGGGTTAGGGGATTAAAGGGGAAGAAACATGGAGACTGATAATAGAGCATAGGGGTTTAAAGAGAGAGAGAGAGAGAGAGAGAGAGAGAGAGAGAGAGAGAGAGAGAGAGAGAGAGAGATTGGTGGTAACTGGTTTAGAGAGAGGGGGAGAGAGAGATTATTGGTTAGGGGTTTAGAGTGAGAGAAACATGTGTTTTCAGGTTAGTAGTTTAGAGAGAGATTTTGGGTTAGCGGTTTAGAGAGAGAGATAGATATTTTCAGGGTCAGGGGTTTAGAGAGAGAGAGAGAGAGAGAGACATTAGGCGTTAGGTGTCTTGATAAAGAGAGAGAGGCAGAAAAAAAGATATTGGGTGTTAGGGGGTTAGTGAGAGAGAGATTGGAATTTATCAGTTTACAAAGAGAGAGATAGAGGGATAGAGGATTATAGAGAGAGAAATAGAGAGAGAGATGGGTATATGAATATATAGATTAGGTTTTAGGGTTTTGGAGAGAGGTTATCATAATGGGATGTAGGGGTTTATAGAGTGAGATAGAGAGTTATTAGGGGTAAGTGGTTTAGGGGTTTAGAGAGAGAAATAGAGAGAGAGAGAGAGAAAGTACAAGGGTGTTAGGGTTTAGAGAGAGGGAGAGATATTGAAGGTTAGGGGTTTAGAGAGGGAGAGAGAGAGAGAGAGAGAGAGAGAGAGAGAGAGAGAGAGGGTTAGGGGATTAAAGAGAGGGCAAGATATAAATTAGGGTTTGGGGTTTTAGAGAGAGAGAGATATTAGGGGTAAGTAGTTTAGATAGATAGAGAGGGAGATATTATGGGTTACAGGTTTAGAGTGAGAGAAACAAATAATTTTGGGTTTAGCAGTTTAGAGAGAGAGAGATAGAGAGATTGTGGGTTAGTGGTTTAGAGAGAGAGAGAGATTTTGGGGGGTAGGGGTTTAGAGAGAGAGAGTATGGGGGTTAGGGTTTAGAGAGAGGGAGAGAGAGATTAGGAGTTAGGTGCCTTGAGAGAGAGAGAGGGAGAAATAAAGATTTTGGGTGTTAAGGGTTTAGAGAGAGAAATAGAGAGATTAGGGGTTAGGTATTTAGAGAGAGAGAGCAATCGTGGGTTAGGGGTATAGAGAGAGAGAGAGAGTAAGAGAGAGATTCAAGGTTAAAGAGAGAAATCAATAAGGTGTTAGTGGTTTAGATAGAAATAGATATAAGGTATGAGATTGGGACTTAGGTATTTAGAGAGGGAGAAAGGAGGTTATGGGTTTAGAGAGATACATATATTCGAGGTTAGGTGTTTCGAAAGAGAGATTGGGGGTTAATAGCGGTTTATGATTGGGGGTTATTCGAGGGATACTGAAGGATAATTATGATTGGTTAATGATGGAGAAAAGAAAAACATAGAGAGGGTGGAGTGTTATGTGAGTGAGGAGTGGGGATTTAAGAGAGAGAGAGACAGAGAGAGAGATTGGGAGTTAATAGGGGGTTATAGAAGGAAGAGACTGTAGGAGAATTATGATTGGTTAGTGGTGGTGAAAATAAAGACATAGAGAGTGGGGAGTGGTAGGTGGGTGAGTGGGGATTTTGGGGAGAGAGAGAGAGAGAGAGGGAGAGAGAGATATTATGGGTTAGGGGTTTAAAGAGATATATTTTATAGGTTAGAGAGAAATATATTTTCAAGGTTAGTAGTTAGGGGTGGAGAGAGAGAGAGAGAGAGAGAGAGATTGTGTGTGTGAGGGTTAGGGTTTAGAAAGACATAGATGTTGAAGGTTAGAGGTTTAGAGAGAGAGAATGGGGATTATCAAGATAGAGAGAGAGAGAGAGAGTGAGAGAGAGAAATTAGCGGTTAGGGGTATTGAGAGAGAGATAGATGGAGAAAAATAGATATTGGGTGTTAGGGTTTTACAAAGAGAGATATATTGGGATTTAAAGGCTGTGAGAGAGACAGATTGAGGGTTAGGGGATTAGAGAAAGAGAAAGAGATAGATAGGTACATGAAGATATAGATTATGGTTTCTGGTTTTAGAGAGATAGACTGATAATGGAGGTTAAAGGTTTAGAGAGAGAGAGAATGATTGGGGGTAAGTGGTTTAGAGAGAGAGATATTATGGGTTAGCGGTTTAGAGTGAGAGCAACAAAGACTTCTGGGGTTCATGATTTAGAGAGAGATAGAAAGAGAGTGCGTTAGGGTATTTTAGATAAACAGATTGGAGGTTTGGATTTTAGATAGATAGATAGATAGAGAGAGAGAGAGAGAGAGAGAGAGAGAGAGAGAGAGAGAGAGATCGGGTGCTCAATGTTTAGAGACAGACAAAGAGATAAGATACATGGAGTGTTGGGGGATTTTAGAGAGACAAAGTGGATGTTTTGGATTTCAAATGAGAGAGAGAGGGAAAGAGATTGGGGGCTAAGAGTTTAGAGAGAGAAAGAGAGAAAAAGTCTTAGGGTTTTTGAGAGAGAGAGAGACATTAAGTGTTAGGGGCTTTGAGAGAGAGAGAGAGAAATATAAATTGGGGGTTATGAGTTTATTTAGAGAGAGAGAGAGAGAGAGAGAGATTAGGGTTTATGGGTTTTATAAAGAGATACTTGAGTTTATGGGTTTAGAGAGAGAGAGAGAGAAAGAGAGAAAGAGATTCGATGTTATGGGTTTAGAGAGAGACAAATGGGAGGTTAGGGATTTAGAGAGAGAGATGGGATTATCGGTTCATATATGAATAGAGAGAATTTGAGAGAGAGACATATATTGGTCATTAGGGGTTTAGAGAGACATAAAGAGAGACAGGAGGTTAGACTCAAGAGAAATATTGGTCGTTACGTGTATAGAGAGAGAGAGAGAGAGAGAGAGAGAGAGATGATGATGATGATGTTAGATAGAGAGATTGATTGAGTGATAGGTTTTAGAGAGAGAGGGATATTTTGTGTCAGGGATGGTAGAGAGAGAGATATATTGTATATTAGGGTTTTAAAGAGACAAAGAGAGAGAGAGAAATATATCGAGAGATATAAAGAGAAAGCTATTGGAGTTTAGGGGTTTAGAGAGAGAGAGAGAGATATTTGGGGTAATGTGTTTAGATAGGGAGAAAAAAATGTTGGGGGTTAGGGGATTAGAGGGAGAGAGAGAGAGAGACTAGGTTTTATTTGTTTAGAGAGAGAGAGAGATTGGAGGTTAGTGGTTTATATATATATATATAGAGAGAGAGAGAGATAGAGAGAGAGAGAATGAGGAGAGAGAGAGAGAGACATTCAGGGTTAAGGGTTTTGGTGTTATTGGTAAAGGGTTTAGAAACACACACACACATAGATTAGTGGTTAGGGTTTAGAGATTCAGAAGTATCTAGGGATAGAGGTTTTGAGACATAGAGTGAGATAAAGAGATTGGGGATTAGTGGTTTAGAGAGTAAGAGAGAGATTGGGGGTTAGGGGTAGAGAGAGAGAGAGAGAGAGAGAGAGAGAGAGAGAGATTGAGGGTTCGGGGTTTAAAAAGAGAGAAACATAGAAATAGAGAGATACATATATAAAGGCATATATTAGGGGTTATGTTTTAGAGAGAGGTGGAGAGATTGGAGCTCAACGGTTT
>LPNX011225467.1:0-96545 GCA_001517045.1 Pseudotsuga menziesii
CATTATCATATTACTAGAGTGATCATTGATGAGACACTCATTTTTGTACTTACTATCATGATATATCATATTATCGGATGATGATATTATCCTTTTGGCTTTAGTGGCTAGCCTTTTTGTATGAGGCATGATGCATCATTTCAATCTTCAAGTTTATAAAATGTCTAATGATTTCAGTTTTAATGTCGTGATTCATAAATGGATTTGTTTTTTAAACTCCAAATATGTTTTTGAATTTTTTAAAATTTTAAAAAATATTATTATATTTTTGTACGTGACGTATCCTCACCGTATCCGGATCCTGGGTTTTCAAAAAACTGGTGGATCCGAATCCGAATCCGTATCCGTATCCGTATCCGTATCCGAATCCTGGTAACTTAGCTATTAACTTAAACTTGCTGCTGTGCCAAAAAAGACTTTTATCACCCTTCGAAGGGTATATACGAACATAGACGTATAAAACCAGAATACAGAAAAACATAAAATACCATTTAAACTTAAGCTACTTCTGCTGCTTTTCCTTTGGATCTTTGGCTGGCTGAGCTACTGAGGTCTCCTCCATTAGCTGATCTCTGACAGGTGAGTCTTGAAAATGGCTACTTTGGTTCATGTTTGCCAGCTTCTGCAAATCCTCCTTAATGTAACCAATAGTGCCCATGAGCTCGTGTAAATCTCTGTGATTATCTTCAATTCGAGCGTCATGGTTACCCATTTGCCTTTGCCATCCATTTTACCTCTTCGGCAATTGAACTCCCTTCTGTAACCCCCCGATTCATGATATCATAGAGCCATCGAATGTGCTGCTTGATGTCCCTTAAGGAAGCCTGCAGGTCATTCAGAGTAACATCTCGGTCGACCATAGCTGCCCGTGAAGGAAACAAATCTGAGTGCGCAGAGAGAGCTGAGTGTGCCGCCTGGGAACTGGGCAACCTATCCTTATCTTCTACGCTGAGGGAGCCAAGAGAAAATGATTGCAGGGACTCTACAAGAATTGCTGCACCAAGAAAAACGTTCGCTGCACCATTCACTGCACCAGGAAAAACATTCGCTGCACCATAAACACAATGACCAAATAACGAAGCTGGAGGAAGCTTCTTGATGGCGTCTTCCATGGCTCGTGTGGAGACTCTAATCCGCCTGAGAGAGCCAGGCTTTGCAATAAATCCCTTCACATGGGCTGCGTAAATGCATGGGAGCCAGCTGGACACCGGAGAGCATGCAGCCTGTCGGATGTTGGATCGTCGAGGAGGGGGGACATCCACCCAAATGCCAAGAACGTTAGGGACAAGACAAGCGCCACCCTTGGGCCACCCTTGAGCCCATCCTTCGTTGCAAATGTTCCTAGGGTACATAACTTAAATTTTTTAAATTACCATTAACCTTGGATAATCCAATTTAGCTAAATTTGCTAAATTATCTACTTCAGTGTTATTACTTCTGAGGATGTGATAAAAGGTGGTTTGAACATTTACAGAGGTTTGTCGAATTTGCTCGTAGATTCTTCGAATTTTGACTGCTCCTTTATTGTATCCATAGATTATTTTGTGAATAACTTGCTTAGAATCTCCCATGACTGTAAGTTTGGTGATCTTGTGTTGCTTAGCCAAATCCAATCCAAAGAGAAGCGTGAGACACTCAGCTTCATTATTGGTTTTTCGACCAAGACCCCAGGCATAATTCGATACTATTTTCCTCCGGGATCGAAGATGATCCCACCCGCACCTGCCTCCCCATAAAGGTGGGGATTTGTATCCTGGTTCCATGCTCCTACAATGCAATGCACCCTAAACATGCCCACTCACCGAACCGCACTCCCATTCAAGTGAGAAATGCCTTTGAGAGAATCGAACACGGATCACACCGTCATTACAAGAGCGACTTACCATTGAGCTACTTACTCCACCTTTTTGGACAAATTATTCAAAGACCCCCAAAGAGCTTACATGCAAAGTGGTGGCTATATCACAATTCTTACCAAATTTTGTCAATCAAGAGAAAAAGGAAAGATTTATGTATGAGGTAAATAAGGAGGATCTAAACTCTCTAATCTACTCATTTCAACATGATAAAACATTTGGTCGAGACAGTTTTCTAATTGATTTATTCTTGGGGTTTTACACACTTCAACTAATGCAAGTTGATCTACTTAAGGTGGTGGAGTTGTTGAGACAAGGTGGAAGCATTCTAGGATCCTTCAAGGCAACTTACTTGGCACTAATTCCTAAAAGGGATCACCCTACATCTTTTGAGGATTTTAGACCCACAACCCTATGTAATGCAATCTACAAAATTATAGTTAAACTAATTGCATCCAGGCTCAATCCAATCTTGTATGAAGCTATATCTAGGGAACAATTTGGTTTCTTAAGTGAAAGGTGTATTCATGATGCAGTGGGGATTACACAGGGGTCACCACTGAAGACAAAGAAGAAGTCAATGTTCATCATCAAGCTTGACCTCCCAAACGCTTGTAACCAAGTAAGCAACCTTTACTAGAAATTATTTATGATTCATGCGGGTTTTCCACTCCCTTTTATTGAGTGGAATGAAGCTTGCTTGCACTCCTCACTTTCGTTATCCTAGGTAATGATTCATCATCTTCTTTTTCCAAATCTTCGTGAGGGTTAATGCATGGGTGTCCACTCTCCACCCTATTGTTCCTCTTGGTAGCCGAAGGGATTAGTCACCACATCAATCATCTTAACAGTTCTGGGGGACTGAAAGGGATACATACTTCAAGAGACCCTTGTGG
The DNA here is from genome assembly GCA_001517045.1 of Pseudotsuga menziesii. NCBI lineage: Eukaryota > Viridiplantae > Streptophyta > Pinopsida > Pinales > Pinaceae > Pseudotsuga > Pseudotsuga menziesii. Next base: position 2,753 of record LPNX011225467.1, read on the forward strand.
ACAATGTACTTATCTTTGGAGATGGCACAGTCAAAGATGCAAAAGATTTTGATCAAGCCTTAAAGGTCTTCTAGCAAGCCATAGGGATGGTTATAAATGTTCAAAAATAAGCTATCCTCTTCAATAAAGCTACACCTGGAATGAACAAGCAATCAGGACAATTATTCCCTTCCAGGTTCAATGATTAGATTCAAGTTTAAAATACCTAGGGTTTGAAATAAAACCAAATGCATCTAAACCCAAAGACTGGATGTGTTTATTTCATAAAATGGAAAATGTTGGAAGATGATAACTCTGAGGTCCTTCCTCATATTTTTGGTGCGAGTGTGATGAGGACTTGTAAAGGCTTTGTCCTTTGTATATATGTAAAAAGAGTCTTTTATATAAATAACGTGATTTTTGCTTTGTACTTTATAAAGTGGTCGCTTTAAGTGATGTATTTAATCATTAATGAATTTAATTATTAAAAATGTATGTTCATTAATTATTAAAAATGTATTTTCATTAATTATTAAAGTAAATTTTAGTGATGACCCTTGATCTTGTAATTAATTCTCAACCCTAGATTAGGGTAGTTAGAGAAAATAGTTGCAAATATGAATTATAAGACAAAGTGAAAGGACATTGAAGACACTCGCCATCTAAAAAAACAGAAAAAGAATGTGAAGAAGATTAAAGAGAGACACAAGCAAAAGTGGCACGATTTCCAAGAAAAGGAGCAGCAACAGTTTTCCAAGGCAGACAAAAGGTGATCGTACAACAACACACTGACAGGTCGTACAACAACACGTGTGAGCACATTTCCAAAGGAAGCAGTCGACTGACAAGGTTGTACAGCAGCATTAATTATGGCACGTGTGGCACGAAAATTGAGGTAGATGTACAACAAAAAGTATAAGGTCGTACAACACGTGTGAGCAGGTCATACAACTGTTAGTTGGCACGTTTTTCGAGGTATTTGTCTGTTGTTCCAGTTTGGTGAAATTTTGCTAGTGAGGGTTGAAGAAATTATTTCTTGTGTTGATGGAAAATGTATGAGTACCCTTCTTAATGAAATTCTTCTTCAGGGTTTTACCCGGTCTTTTGACCAAAAATTTATGTGTTTCATGTGTTTGATTGATACTTCAGTTTTCAAGAAGATCTTGGAGTGGTGGTTTTAATTTAAAAATTTATGAGTAAAATTTTAATTAAAACCCTAGATGTTCAAGTGTTTGACAGAATGTGTGAATAAGAATTTTTCATATTAATGTCATTTTTCTTCATGGTATCAAATCCATAGTGAAGTATTAAGCAAACTAGTGTTGCATAGTAAAGAAGTACAGAGGAAGTGTTGTGGTGGTCTTTCTGTTATTGTTGTTGTAAAGTTATTTTCCAAATGATGAGCATACGGTTTGAGGATAGGTTGGATTGGATATCCAACTATATCCCATGGAAAGTAAGAATTACTGCCATATTAAAAGAGTGGAAAATATGGGGTTTTGCAAACTCTAAGATTACCAAACCAACAGATAGGGATGAACTTGAAGAGTTTGAAGCCCTTGAAGCTAGGGCCCAGAGAGTCATCCTAGATGGAGTGAAAGATCATCTCATTCCACATTTAGCAGAGAAGAAAACAGCTAAAGACATGTGGGATACTTTGAACCTAAGTTGCAGGAAACACCACCCCCCCATGTCCCCAGGCCGTTTCCTGCTGAAAACGTGTACTATACGGCATGGAAACGCATTTCCGTACGGACGAGCGCGTTTCCTCTGTACAGAAACGCTTTTCCAATACGAATGTGGTCTGAAAATCCGCGTTCCAAGAAAACTTTTCTTGGTTGATTAATAATATCACCTTATTCAGTAGTAATTGGTAGTATTAAATGGTAATATTAAATTCTTAAAGTAAAAGTGACATTCTCCTTATCTTTCATCTTTTATCCTTTTACTTAAATTTTTAACATTACCATTAATTGTTTCAGAATGTTTGAGAATGGTTCCAACTTCATCTAACTTCATATGCAAAAAGTAGAATTTTAGATCCCATTCAAAATTCAGCAGACTTAAGAGTTTCCAGCATTTCAGGATTACAAAGTTTTCATTAGTTTCTATCATGTATGAGGGCATGGAATTGACGTTTAATCAAACACATCAACCCCTGTATGTACCTTGATGTTGGTGGTGTTGATCATTGAACTCCTTTATCATGACCTTAATATAAATGTACTCTTCACTTATGGAGTAGTTTCCATTAGTTTCTATCATGTATGAGGGTATGGAATTGACATTTAATCAAACACGTCAACCCCTGTATGTACCTTGATGTTGGTGGTGTTGATCATTGAACTCCTTTGTCATGACCTTATATATATCGCGTTTCCCCGTTTCCAAAATTTGGGGGGGTCACGTTTCCAACGCGTCCCAACTCCCCGTTTCGGAAACCCATCCCCGTTTCCTCGTTTCGTGCAGCTTAGCGTTGAACCAGTTGTTTGATGAAGAATAAGAACTGCAAGATGGCATTGAAAGACAAGCTACACAATGCCAAAATGAATAAGGATGAGGGTGTAGCCTCCAACTTGACTCGTGTGGCACAAGTCAAGGACGATTCAGCAGTTGTGGGAGAGATTGTTCCTGATTTAGAATTGGTGAGGATAGCCCTAAAGAGCTTCACCAAGAAGTGGGACATTTTTGTGAAGTACATTATTGGTAGAGAAAAGTTTCCCAATTAGTCCAGATTGTGGGGTGATTTTATTCAAGAGGAGATCCAGGAGGGGTCTCACGTTGATTAGGTCAATGAGGAGGGTGAGCAAAAACGTGGCACTTACAACAAAAGCAAATAAAAAGAAGAAAGACATGAGTCAAGTCAAGTGTTATTAGTGTGGGCAGATGGAACATTATGCCTCTAAGTGTCCTGAGAAGAAGAAAGGGAAGACAGAGAGAGATTCAACAATGACTACAGCAGTAGAAGACTTTGCAGCGAAGTTCGAGAAGGAATTTTCTTTGGTCTCTATTGACTCTAGTGTAGGAAGTTCCTCCTTTGAGCATGTCTGGGTTGTTGACAATGGGTCAACCAAACACATGACTGGAGTCTATGATGCCTTTCAGATTGTCACGAAGTTGGGACCAAGACACTATGTTCAGACAAATATAGACAGTCCACAAGTGGCAATACGAGGAGTTGGAACAGTCAAGTTCCATCTAGACCTTGGTGAGGTCTTGGAGATACACAGAGTGCTCTTTGTTCCTCGGATGAGTTAGCAAACTCTCGATGTCATCCTTTGAAGATGAAGGTTATGGGATGATGTGAGATCTGGTCATGTTTTCCTGTATTGCAGAGATGAGCCAAATTGCCAATTGGTACTACCATTCTGTTAGAAAATTGTAGGGACAAGTTATATGTTTTGAGAGAGCAGATTGTGCATCCAGGCACAGGAGGGTGGTTGTCAAAGTCAAAGGATTGGGCAGGAGATACACTTGATCGACATATGATTTACATTTCTTCTGATGAGGAGAGTGGTTCCCTCCAGAGCATTGGCAGGAGACTCAGCCTGTCCGGTGATGGTAGTGATGAGTAGGTGGATGAAGATCAGGTCGAGTCTCAGGCTTCAAAGTTCTAGTATGGAGTTGAGCAATTGTATCCGAGAGGGATTCTAGAGCAGGAGGGAGTTGTTCCAGGATTCAGAGGTGGAGATACAGATGGTGTTGTGGGCCTTTTTCGTTAGGAGGGAGTGTTGGAAGATGATAACTCTAAAGGTCTTTTCTCATATTTTTGGTGTGAGTGTGATGAGAAGGACTTGTAAAGGCTTTGTCATTTGTATTTATGTAAAAAGAGTCTTTTATATAAATAAAACGATTTTTGCCTTGTACTTTATAAAGTGGGTTACTTTAAGTGATGTATTTATTAATTAATGAATTTAATTATTAAAAAAGTATGTTCATTAATTATTAAAGTGAGTTTTAATGACGACCCTTGATCTTGTAATCACAGAAACTGGACACGCTAGTTGTGGGCTATGTGTCCCATGTCCCCGTGTCGGACAAGCTGATAGAGCATGTCCGACACGCCTCTGCAGCGTGTCCCTTGACTGTCACTATGTGTCCCAAAAACATGACACTCAAACAGAAAAAAAAGGTGACAGGACCCTGTTTAAAAACGAATTTTCACTTGTATTTTGTCATTTGCAAATGTTGGGAGAGCTCAAAGAGTGGTTTTTTTTGCAGGTGAAGAAGATTTGAAGGCTTGGTTCTGATTTATATTGAATATTTGTAAAAATTTGGAGCTACATGTCTATATTTTTAAATTTTAATATATATAATTTTTTTTTAAATATATATATTATATATATATATATATAATGTGTCCTGATTCCCGAGGTCACCGTGTCCATGTCGGACACTCGAATCCCCGTGTCCTTCGTGTCCCGTGTCCCCGTGTCAGGTGATTTAGCTTGTAATTAATTCTCAGCGCTAGATTAGGGTAGTTAGAGAAAGCAGTTGCAAATTTGAATTATAAGACAAAGTGAAAGGACATTGAAGACACTCACCATCAGAAAGTGAAGAAGAAGAATGCGAATCAGACTAAAGAGAGACCCAAGAGAAAGTGGCACGATTTCCAAGAAAAGTAGCAACAACATGTGTGGGCATATTTCCCAAGACAGCAACAGACCGTACAACAACAGACTGATAGGGTCGTACAGCAACATTAATTTTGGCACATGTGGCACAAATATTGAGGCAGAAGTACAACAGAAAGTACAGGGTCGTACAACACGTGTGTTAATTTTGATATGTGTGGCACAACAATTGAGGCAAAAGTACAGCAAAAAGTACAGGGTCGTACAACACGTGTGTTAATTTTGATATGTGTGGCACAACAATTGAGGCAAAAGTACAGCAAAAAGTACAGGGACGTACAGCATGTGTGAGCACGTCATACATCTATTAGTTGGCACACTTTTCGAGGTATTTGACTGTTGTTCCAGTTTGGTGAAATTTTGTCAAAAGGAATTAAAGAAATTATTTCTTGTGTTGATGGAAAATGTAGAAGTACCCTTCTTAATGAAATTCTTCTTCAGGGTTTTCCCCAAGTTGAGGTTTTGCTCGGTCTTTTGACCAAAAATTTATGTGTTTCATATGTTTGATTGATACTTCAGTTTTCAAGAAGATCTTGAAGTGGTGGTTTTAATTTTTAAAATTTATGAGTAAATTTTAATTAAAACCCTAGATGTTCAAGTGTTTGACATAATGTGTGAATAAGAAGTTTTCATATTAATGTCATTTTTCCTCAGAAAAGAGGATCAAAACATAGTACAACAGATGGTTACCCTCGAGAGGAAGACTCACCCTAGGGAGATTTGTTCTTGAGAGCATCCCTATATACTAGATCTCAATGCATTCTTTTCCAAGGAAAATCTCGTTCGGAAACCCAAGGGATGCTTCTCAACATTTGTGGAAGGCATCCCTAGTAAACCCATCAATGAGACTAGTGCACCTCATTCAAGGGAATTCGAACCAAATACCTGCTCGCATGGAACTAGCCAAATGCCCAACAACATTGGCAAGAACAAGTTGAGCTAACCCCTTAGGCTTGATCTCAATGGATTTTATTCCAAAGTCGGTTATAAATCAAATGTGTTTAGTTCATAAAATGGAAAAGAGGATCAAAACAGGTGCAAATCTGGCTACCCTAGGGAGGAAGGATTGCCCTAGGGAAATTTGTTCTTGAGACCATCCATGTATGCTGGATCTCAATTGCATTTTTTCCAAGGAAAATCCCACAAGGAAACCCAAGAGCTGCTTTCTGACGGTTGTGGATGGCATCCCTGGTAAACCCATCAACGTAGACTAGTGCACCTCATCAGGGGGTATTTGAACTGAGCACCTACTAGAACAAAACTAGCCCAAGCAAAAAAAACTAGTGGGCCAATCTTCTACAAAGCATTGGTGTCGACTTACACACTGGTATGCAATTTCTTGGGATGGAGGATTTCAAATAGGCAGAAGGTGAGGTTAAGACTGGATCGCTACATAGGAGGAAAAGAAGACTACAAACTCTTAAATGATCTCAGATGGACGCTAACCTAGAAAGGATTGCTTACCTTGGCTAATGTCTATTATAAAGAGGCAGAAAATATGTGGTCATTAGAATGGAAGAGTGCCCAAGACATAGAACTAGAGAGAAGAATGGGAGAAGAATAGAACACCTTCAGACAGGCACATGTAAAGGCCTCCTCAACACTAAGGGAGGTTGAAGATAAGCTAGTTTATACTGTTAATCCTACTGGCCACAGCCAAGATGGACTACTCATGGCCTTTTCGCCTAGATCATATGAGGAAAGATGAGGGTGGTGGGAAGTGTTACCACCCAGTTTGCACAGGTTGTTCAATATGTAGAAGACACCAAGTCAACCAGGAAGCCTTCAATTCCTCATTTGGATTAAAAAGTCTCTTGTCCACTTGTATTATACACTTCCTTTGTCATGGTCAAAGGAAGATGATTATAAAAAAATTTGACATCCATTATATGTGTAAAAGGGCTAACCCGAGTGAGTCATTCATATTATGGCTACTTCAGAGTTTTTTCAATCTAGATGAACTTAGATCCTAGTCATCAGAGTTTATCTGGGTTTTTTCACTCAATCCTCCAAATCCAAAGTATGTTATAATATAGATGCCTCACGTTGGTGTCCAAGTCCTCAAAGTTTGATGTCAAAATTAGAGTCTGTCACCATATTTTTCCTTGTAAAAAATGTCATTTTAAATCCCTTAAGGAGGTAAAAATGTAATAATGTTGTGAGAATTGTGGTCAAATGGGGTGTTAAACACTTTAATGCACCTCTTAGACCCCTTTGGGTACACATGGGGGAACATGCAAGCCTTTTCGTGCACTTTTATCAATAAATTAGAGCATTTCAAGACCTTTTCGATTTAAGGAAAAGGAATATTCCTTTTGAGGGTCCAATCTGTTTTAGCTTCAGTTCTGAAGCGTTGCATGCATGTTTAGTCAAGTGCAATTGACTACTCATCTCTCCACATTTCACTCCAAAGGTGGTGCATGCATGTCTACTCAATCCTAGTTCGCTCCAGATATGGCACATGAGGGCCTACTCAAGCCTAGTTCGCTCCAAAGGTGACGCGTAAGGGCCTACTCAAACCTAGTCCACTCTAGTGATAGCTTGAAATCTCCTAGAGGTGGCACATTGGACCTTGGTTAACTCTACACTATTTCTAGAGCATGCACACTCCATCTTGCATGCATGTTTCACCCAAGGAGAGCACAACCTCTCCTTTTTGCTATAAAAGACACTGCTCTTCCTTCTTTTATGGTGTTGGTTGAAGCAAAGAGCTTATTGTAATACTCTTTTGAGAACAAGTTTGTGTGAATAAAAGGCTTTGGAGGCTGTTGCCGCCTAATACACACTTTATGGCACAGGAAAGTCAATAACCTGCTATGTGTGTCCTTGAGGGCAAGTGAGAGCTGGGGACCACTGTCACCACAGTCCACAACTCCTCCGTTTAGGCAAGATCCTAATAGATCCAAGGGGGGTAGTCCCTACGGAATACTAAGTTCCTAAGTTTATTAACAATTTAGTTAATGGGATCTTTATTAAGGTGTGTAGGATAAGGTCTTACACTATCTAAAGGATGACAAGCAGCCAATGCAATGCAAATTTTCACTTTCAATGACAGTCAAACCTTTTAGATTAACAAAACCAGTGCTATAAACAAAATGAAGTCAAGACAAATGCAACTTTCAGATGAAATGCAAAACTAGGTTAATTAATCCACAGTTTATGTGTTTTCTAACCGAATGAGACTATGAATGAAATAAGTTGAATACTATGGACAATATGCACAAAAATGAATGATTAGCTAAACAGTTAAAGCAATGATAGTCAGTTCAGCAGTATAAACTAATGAACATATGAATAGTATCAATTAATTGTACAGCATAAACAATATCCGCAAATTATGAACAGGTTATCAGTGAGATAAACAAATGTTGTGAAATAATTACAGTTGCTAAACCATTCAACACATGAGATTGCAAAAGCTGAAACAATTACTTGAAATGTAAAATGAAATCCCTGCTGTGAAATGGAGTGAAATGCTTTGTAGTAACCTGTTTGTAGGACGTTTTGCAGTGTCTCTTGGTTTATTTTAATAAATTTTAAGGGTGTCTTAATCTTGATTTAAGTCTTAGAGCCAAGGATGTAACTACCCCTACCACATATCCTCCAAAGCCAAAGAGGGAATGCTGATGTGCTCAAAACAGTGGAAACAAGTCCACCTGTAGCTCGCAGGTCAAACCCCGATGCCTCGGCGCTCAACAAGAGGGACGTAAAAACGCCTAGAGACCCCCCACGGTCTTCTACCCCTTCTAGCCTCTGAAGTCACCATTTTTAGTCAGCAATAGACAATATATGGTGGATGCCTATTACTAAGAGCTTATCCAACCCCTTGTCGTTTCTCAGAATACTCCGAAGAGTGATGACCAAGTAGAGGAGGAGGGGCTAAACAACTGTTGGTTTATTTTAGGGGGTTTATTTTAAATCCTGTTAATGTTGATAATGTGCAAAGTTTATTTTAAAACAATCAACAGAGTCAACCAAGCGGTATCCCTTATGGGAGGTGCCGGTTCTTGAATCCTAGACCTTGAAAGTAAAATGTGTGTAGATTGTAAAGCAAAAGAGTGTAGCAGAAATAGAAGTTATCTAATTAAGTCCTAAACCCCCTAACCCTTCCGCTTTTCATACCCGACCTGAGTTCCCTAAAGGGAGATAACAGGAAGGGACAGAGGATACACAGTGGATTTAGGGTTGTATATTACTCTCTTTGTAATAAAAACAAAAGCATAAAATAAATCTAAGCCAAGTGCTTGAAATGAAATGAAAGACTTGAAACTAAACTAAAGCAACTATGCTAACCACACAACAATCTTTTTGAAAGAGAAGGTGGGTAAAAATGAAAAATTTAGATCTACTTGCAAGAAAAGCAAACTAGCAACTAGTGAGCTACTTTACCTCTAATTTAATATACTTATAATAGATTTACAAAGCTTTTAAAATGGTTTGAGAATACCCCAAGAGAACTTCTCTTTGGTGTTTACAAAATACCAGAAAAAAAAGTAGAGAGAAATGGGGGTTTGGACCCCCCTTTGAACTGGATGGTTCTTGAGGCTTTTCTGGACCAAAACGAGCAGCACTTTCTTTCCTCCTGTGTAAAACCTGCAATAAAATAGCAAGGTATGTTCGCTGGAAATCACAGTAAACACTAAAGAAACTTATTAGAAAAGTTAGTCCAGAAATCCAAAAAATTAGGGCAAAAAACTGATTGTAAGAATACTTGAAATGAGAAGTTTAGAAAGCTGGAAAATGAGTTTCTAGCCACCTAAATGATGTTAAAACAGTAGATCTAAAGCATTTAACTAATATACTAAGGGTTAGGGCCTTAAATCAAAGGTTTTTAACTTTTTATCACTATACAAGGATAAAAACTAAGTTTTAAAACCTCTGTAAACACATGAGCGAAAATGGAAAACAACAAAATAACCCTTGGAGGAAGATGCTCCTTTGTTTTAGATCCCTGCAAATAAACTTATGAGAGCTGCAAAATGTAAGCAAAGAGGTGAGTACCCAATAAATCTACCAAAAATACTCTGATAAATCTTATTAAAAACTCTGGAAACATAAATATTTCTACTTACAAATCTCTCCACAAAATACTTTGTGGAGGGCTATCTAAGCTAATACAAATGCAAATCAAATAAATACATATGCAAGTTACCTCACCAAAAGATGCATGAAATGTAGAAGAGAGCCACCAAGAATTCCTCCAAAGATTACTTATATTAATAACCCCAATAGGCAACAACATTACAATAGCCAAAGACTTTGAAAACTTGAGAGAGAAGAATAGAGAAAAGAGAGTATTTTGGCAACATAACCATGCTCCATAGAATCATCTGAAAATGAGAGAAGGGGCCTCTCTTTTATAGTTGAAAAGATCCCAAACCCACTCCTAAATCAAGGGTCCAAAACATAGATCTAAACTCTATCTCTCCTCCACCCTTAGATCTAGGTTTGTTGACTTTGCAAGTCATCCACCAATGAAAAGCAAGGGCACATCTTCAAATCAATGGTCAAAAAGATAGATCCATGTCACAATGAAGCTTAACCCTTAGATCTAGGGTTTCCATGACTAGGCACCCACCTTAGGAGTAGTTCCTTTGACTCAAAATATTTTTTATTTTTATTTTTATCTTTTATTTTTGTCTTTTATTTTTAATCTTTTATTTTTTATTTTTTAATCTTTTATTCTTAATCTTTTATTTTAGCTTTTATTTTTTAATCTTTTATTTTTTAATTTTTTAATTTTATCTTTTATTTTTAATCTTTTATTTGGGGCCTCCTTTGACTAAAATTTTGATTTTTGATTTTTGGTTTTTTATGTTTTATTTTTTATCTTTTATTAAGACGAGGGGCGCCCCACTTAGGAGATCTTCAAAAATTTATTTTGACCATGGGGGGGTTATTTAAATAAAAATTGACTATGCTTGGCCACCCCCCAAACTTTATTACCATGGCCTTATTTGATTCTTTCCTTCAAAATCAAATAATTTAATTTTTCACCATAGGAAATTAAATTAATTTCTTAGGAAAAAAAAGCCCTTGTCTTAACCAAAAATCGTCTAACTTCCTAACCCTTTGTCAAAATGACAAGGGACTTGAACCAATGGCTTAGGGGGTGTCATAGCATTTTCATTTGCATTCATAGCGCCTATTACAAAATGCCAAGGTTCAAGAGATTACATTATTACATCAAAACTTAATTAATTAACCACCAAATGGTAAAGTTAATTAATTTGGAAAAGAAAAAAAAAAATTAAAATTAAAATCCTAACAAAATTTCGCAAGACTACAAGATATGGCTAGCATGGTCATGGACAACAACTTGAAACCTTAGCCACCTCATGGGATCGATTATCAGAACGCCAATTCACCACTTTGGAGGATTGGTGAGTGAAAAACCCAACCAATTAAAATTGTTAATTAACAAAATTAACTGGAAGGGGAAAAAAACACTCGGAGAAGAGGACTTCCTTGATAATAAAGTCCATGGTGACATCCTTGGAAGAATGACCCATGCTGACATATAAAGTTACATTAATTATCTCACGCAGGGGAGTGGACATTTCCTGTACAAAATGGGCAGAATTGCCCTGCTGAGTAAAAAATCCCTAGGCTTTTTCCATGGTGCAAATTGTACAATATGTACATCTGCAATGTACATGACGTTGCCACCTAGTTGATATAGGTGGGCAACAGAGGTTAATTGTGGTGTGGCTCATCAATTGTGTGGCATATCTTGGTTATCATCTTCATGTGGAGGTAACCAATATCTTATGTTGTTAATGTACATGCTTCTTATTTCTTCGTATGGTCATTGAAAGGGGACTACTCCCCAGTTGAGTAAGATCTTACTTCATACTTTTGTTAGTATAAATTTTACTATATGTTTATAGGGAAGGAGCTTGAATTTAGTAGTAAGCCTAGTTTGGATTATGCTGTAATGACTCTCTCCCTATAGGTTGCACCCGAAGAAGAAGGTAAGGCGAATCTTTCTCCTTGCATGCATTTAATATTGTTTCTGTAGTTTATATCCCATCCACTAAGCAGCTTGAGGTTGTCCTAGAAAAACCTTTCCCTCTCAGTGACTCTTCTAGTAAAGCAAGGCCCTCAAGGTCATTCTTAGTGACTGGTATAAAGCGGAACTTTCTTCCATTTGTCTTCTCACCTTCCAGCTACTACAAGAAATTTACTCCCTTTTTTATTTTATTTCATGCATGCACAGTCTATATTTTCAAAGTAAATCCTAAGTAAATGTGTAAGCAAGCATAGATCTCTTTGATAAACAGTTGAATATCTTAAAAGTAGATCTAGGAAATATATTGCATGTTTGTGCATGTCATCGAAAGATACATGCATGTCCACATGCATGCATTAAAAAGTTTTGCATACCAGTTGCATGTTGCATTGTCACCAAAGGTCATTAAAAGTGTTTATTTGGCATCTTTGGCACACTGGCTGTCTGCAGTCCAAACAGCAATAAAATCTTATGCTACGGTCACTTACATCCTCCTTCATTTGTATATTTTCTAACCCACTAATGCATGCCTCCAAGTGTCCTTTGATTTCGTTGGTAAAGCACACTTTCCGGTGCAATTTAGGAGCACTTTTCTAGCTAATTTTTGCTCGTTGTCTGGACTCATTCATTCATTGTTTTGGACAGTCCCAAGGCAGACTTCAAGCAGCAGCACTGTACCATCAGAGTGGGCAGTTGATCCATACTCCTACCAGGCGTACTTAGCAAGTTCCAACCCTTTCCTGCTAAATTTCTGTCTGCAGGTAAGTATTTTTTAAGCTTCCCATACTGCATGTAGTTATTTGAAAGGCATTGGTCTTTGAATTCATATTATCATGCGTCATGCATTTCTCTAAAAAAACACTCAAAATGTTTGTTTTAAAAAAGAAAAAGCAAAAAGCATCCTTAGATTCTTTTCTTTTAAGGGATCACCCCCCTTGGCTTCTTTTAGGATTCGGCCTGAAGGGAGGAGTCGAGTTTCAAGGTGACAATTCACCCGACTCTAGGCTGCACCTAGTTAGTTCAGGATTTTTCTCACCTGAAGGTACAGATTAGGCGGCAACAGGAGGTTCTTTGGCTAATACTTTCCAACAGAGTATTGAGTTGGGACAACCTGCAGAAAATAACCTGGCAAGGCCCTAATTTATGTATGCCATGTAAGGAAAATGGATATAGTGTACAACTATATCTTCGACCGTTATGTCACAAAGCGTCGTGGGATGCAGGAAAGACCATTATAGGAGGTAAAGGGAGTTGGCAGGGCAACTCAGTGGAAAATGCATTGGACAGCACTCCCAGCAATTGTACTTTAGACCATATGGTGGGGCCAGGAACAATGCTATCTTTACAGAGGAGAGATCTGCCCCTCTTCAAGCTGTATACAAGATTAGGTATGTATACGATGGTCTACCAAAAGTTTCCATCAAAATAAAGACTAGACGGGAAAGTAACTATTAGTACATCTTTTCCATGGGGGTTCTTTGATGGTGCCTCCCAGTCCCAAGGAAACCCTGGTCTTCGTGGCACATGGGATTGTCTCTACCTTATAGAGGATCCACTGCTATGAAATACTCAAATTTGTGGGTTTTAGCGGGGTGTGGAGCTATTTTATGGGCAAATGATAGGGTTTTAGGGCTCATATTTTGCCTTTTCTAATTTTATTTTATGTTTTTTTTGTGTTTAAAAAATGGATTTTTGGAGGATCAGCCTGCTTGATGTTTCCCACAAGCAAGCCAGAAACAGATCTCAAGTGAATCCTCTAGCACTTCCAAATTAGAAATGTGTCCCAAGCAAAACTAGATCTAGAAATATGAAAATGCAGATCCTGGATCCTCCATATGCGGATCCAGCAACATAGCTCTTAACAATAGTTTGGCCACTAGAGACTGGATGATTACAGTTCACAAGTCATCCTGGACACACATGCTCATAGTGGCCAGGCGACGAGCCATCAGTCAACACTTGGAAACCAATATTTACATGATCAATACAGGCATCACAGACATATTCTTTGAAAGAACAACAACAATTGTTACATAGAACCACTACAGTCTGGGCAAGCTTCAACCATAGATTAAAATACAGGATATGAAGCACAATATAAGCCTTAATAGCCAACTAAATGTAATGCCAAAACTCATGTATAATTCAAACAGTTTTCTAGATTTTATAAGGTTACCTGCAAAGTTCCTTTCAGATTACGGAGACAAAAAACAGGCCTAACAAGTTATTAATTCAAAGAATTTCATACCCCTATCCTTCAACAGACTTTGCCATATATGGGTTTAGCCTGATTCACCACATAATTCTAACTGGATCAATAGACTATCACTGATCAACATAGTCCATAGAATTTCACTGTCATTCTATTAACTGCCGAATTGTCTGCTCGAATTCAAAACCAAGGACTGAATATTACAAAGTTTTGAGTAATCTCTCAATACAAATATTGAACTGTAAGCAACAGCATCCAGGCATCAGTAAGCCTTGCTCCAAAATTGGGTTCTCTCCTCTCAATATAAATACCGATTTGTAATCAGCAGCATCCAATGGTTCTAACAATGTATCAGCAGGACTCAGGCCAAATTTGAGTTCTATCTTACTACACTCCCTTTCTACCTCGATAGAGTTTTGACCATATTGAGGCGAGAATTGACAATAACAGATTTGGTCATGTTGATCCCAGGTTCTTATCTGGTAATCGATCTTTACTTTACTTGTCAAGACTCAAAAGTATCTTATTTTGTTTGAGTCATAATTGTCCAGTGAAAATAGACAATATCTCTTCAATCATATATTTTAACATAACTGCTTGAGCCTCCAGTTGATGTTTGAGTTCCATCTAAAGAAAGTCAATAAAGGGATGCACCATGATTAAGTCATTAAGTCACTCCGGTTAATCAGTTTTGATGCAACCAAGGAAAAAGGGCGAATTGATGTGCAAAGTTTACCTAGCAGTGTTAAAAGTGCAAATTGGTGTTCAAGGTTGGTGCATCAGTGCAAAAAAGGTGAATGGTTGAGAAGACAAAGTTTACTAGCGCAAAAAAAAGTGCAAATTAACTTGTATGTGGCATACTATTGAAAACCTCCTTCCATCTCTATTCTCTCTTGCTCCATGATAACACCTGGGGTGTTGATTCTCTCGTCTTGCACCTATGGTGCCGAAAGCAATCTGCCATTGTAAAAGACATTCTCTGCTATCTATCATTATTATACTTTGGAGATTTGCTGGGGTTTTTCTCCCTCATTGTTTTGAGGGTTTTCTCCAAGGTAAATCCTGTTTTACATGTGATTGATTATGTGTATGAATGTTCAATTGATTTCAAGTACTCAGTTATTCCGCATCTAAAGTTTAAAAGATCAAGCTCAACCAAAAATTTAACAGTATGTGCTGACTAATGCAGAGACAAACCCTTCTTGATGGATACATATCTCCTGGTAACCAGAAACAAACTAAAAGAGAATTTGGTACTTTAAAGTTTAAATAATATTTAAATGTTATCGTTTACAAGCTGTTAGATTTCTCATCCATGGAAAAGTTAAAATTTCCAAACACAAGAGAAACAAAGAAAATGTAAATCATTTCTAACAAGTTTATACTTTCATAATCCAAAAGAAGTGTCAAGAATATCAATCCAGATGAATGAGGCAATGGTTTCTAAGTTCTAAAGCAGCAAATACCGAGTTAGTTACATAATATAATTTAATTCAGATGCATTTGCAAAAACTAGAAACCACTAAAATAATGACGTGTACTTTCATTTCTGTGACCTTGCCCATGACTAACCTGGAAGTATACAGTGAAAGCAGATCAGATGAGATTAGCTAAGTTATCAAATACAAATACACACGTGGATACAATACATCAAAAACACGTATCTGAAAATTTCCAACACAGCACAGATACATGAGGATGCATCTCACAAACACACGTGGATACAATACACCAAAAACACGTATCTGAAAAATTCCAATACAACACAGATACATAAGGATACATCTCACAAATATAAAAACATGAAAATTATTCAAAAAAAATTGATACTTTTTAATAGACAAAATTATAAATACTCTTATTTTTCAATTTTTCAGTGCCCTTTTATTTTTTTTGGCTGATTTTAGCGTTTTTTCAATTCTATACAGTACAACCATAGTTATGCCCACACTGTACTATATAGATACAGATACAATACATTGGTCTAACCATACTATACAGTATGGAAAGACATGACATTATTCATATCTATCCCATATTTCTGTATGACAAGGCCTCATACAGCCGTATCCTGCAAGTATGGTGCATATGAATCCAATTGATTATCTTTAGATAGATTTGCTTTTTCTTCTTGTGGTGGGCTCGCCATCTTAAATTGGAGTCTCATGGATACAACATGTGTTTTCCACTTATTGTTTGCATAATCTAGAACAACCGTCATCTGTATTAACAGTTTCTAGATCTTAAATTGGAGTCTCATGGATACAACATGTGTTTTCCACTTATTGTTTGCATAATCTAGAACAACCGTCATCTGTATTAACAGTTTCTAGATTGTCCGATTGCTGAATACACATCATTTCATCTGCTCTGAAGCAGATATCACCAAACTAGTAGCCAAGTATAAAGAAACGTAAATAACAGCTTTCATATAAACTATAGTAATTTTCAGATTCTCAAACCAGGTTGATTACAATACCAATAAATAACAAATGCAAGATAAAATACACAACCACCAGTATATGCCAGGTTGCTCTTTATCACCATTTATTAATCTTTTGGAAAGAAAAAAGGAAACTAAAGCTAAAGAATTTTGGCATTTGTCCCATCATTTATGCCATTGGTTGTGAATCTTACTCACATGGTAGAAATGCCCCGGAAGAATTAAGTTGATAAGCAAAAAGTAAACATTAACCCCTATAACAACACGCTGATTACTCTGAACTCAAACAGCTGCTGCTATGTATTAGTATACTAACAGCAGCATCAAGAAGTACTGCCTAGGTTTTTCTGTTCATCCATCTTTATATAGATGATATGCTCCACTAATCTACTACATAGGATTAGATGACACAAAAAATCTATTTCCAAGAGTCCTGAAAATCGGGATGATTCCAATCAAGGCTATCTGAAGCTGCTCTGAACTACTGATACGAATGCCAGCTTGTCCTGAACCACGATTATTCAAATTTGCGCGAGCAATCATGGTTGAATTCCGTCCTACTGCAAATTGAGATTGCAGGTTGCAGCCAATAGCAAGATCCCCATGCCAGTCCATAATGGAAAGCCCCAGGGTAGAAAGTGAACGACCTATTGGGTGGTCCTTGTCTCTCAAAGTAGCTTCCAAACTCCCCCCATATGTTGCATCTCCATGACCCATTATGGCACCCCCATTTAACACCAGCTTAAACCTCTTGCCAATTGTCAATCTGTCCTCAAGCTTGATACCACCAGCTATGGCATTGCCCAACAATGTAATGGCAACTCCTGCTGTTGTTTTATTGTGCTTAAAATTACTAAACATTGTTTCTGTTCGCAAAGTGGAAACAAGCTCCTTACTAACAGTCTGAATGTCCAATCCTACTGAAGTTGTTTTCCCCTCTCCATGTTTTAAATTCCCAGCGCACTCCATTTGTAGGTTAGCCTCCTTTTTGTCCTTTGTAACTTGACCTGAAATTGAGACAGGAATCTTATTGTGAATCACAAACAGTTTCTCCAAGTTCAATCCTTCATAACCAACATCATGGTCCCAACCATGAGTTTCCAAAACAGGTCGCACAAACCACTGACTGGAGGTATCAAGATAGCGATATCTGTGAGTGGGATTATCAGCATCAAAGGACGGTGGTAAAGCCATATCTGGCATTGGTACAGGCACAGATGTTGGACCAGCATAATCTTCTTCCAGGTTTCTATCATATACCTCAGCTTCCTCCTTAGCAGTTCCGGCCATTTTTTTCATAAATCTCCGACGCTGCCTTTCTTCTTTCAACTGTTTTTTCAAAAACAACTTTTCCCTGTACTCCAATTCATCATAGTATGCTTTCCTCTGCTCTTTACTCAACTTATCTAGCTGAGACTTTCTTAAACACCTGAATGGAGGAAGCTTATCATACTCCGATTCATCTTCTGTGTCTGAAGCCTCATCTAAGTCCTCATCCGAAGCATCCTCATCTCCCACCTGCTCTTCTGGCAATTTCAGCTGCGGTTTTGACTGCAGCAGAGAAGAAAGGAGGAAAGGCAAAGGTGGGAGCTTAGGACGAGAACCAAATAGTCTACCGGGTGTGCTGTCTTGCAACTTTAAGAGTGCATTTGCTTCAGCCAGGATTTTAGAAGCAAAACAAAGCAGTAGTAACTGAGGCTTCCAAATCTGCCCATTTGGCAGAACTCTCTGCCCTGCCATATTGGTCCTGCAAGCAGAATGATTCTCCACTAGAGATACAGGATTCATAAGTCGCATGTCTCCTGCCGCTTGGCGAATAGCCTGCTGAACCACATTGCTGCGCTGAGATACAAACATCTCATAGCTCAGAGGAGTCCCATTAGGCCCATCAGGGGGAGCAGAGGCAGCATGGGTCAGGACTACAATAGCATTAAACCAGATAAGTGAGCCAAAAGTTTCTGTAACAGTGCGCAATAATGGCAGATCTCCATAATCTCTACTCTGCATATCCATCCTATCAAAATACAAAATAATATCTGGGGGCGTCTTCTTAATAAAATGCTTGACTGATTTCAGAACCTTCTCATTGTGGCGCTGATCATAAAAAGAAGCTAGAAGCCCAGGTGTATCAATCACCCTGATATTAATACCTTGAACTGTTCCTACAATCTCCTGGGCTTTCTTTGTTCCTAACCCAAATGCATTTGTTCTAGACTTTACCTCATCAAAAATTGAATTGATGGTTGCACTCTTACCAACTCCAGTCTTCCCAAGTACCATAATGGTACAGGTGAAATCAAGGCCCTCCTGCCCAGCTGCCTCTTGCTGCTCTGCAATTGCACTTGCTCTATCAAAGCTGAAGGCTCCAGTTCTGCTGGAATTTCTGCTTCCCCTCAGCTGCTCTGCAAGACCAAGCCTGTACAAGACCTGTGCAACCACAACATTGTGTGGAGTCTGACCTAATCTATGGGCAAGTCGCAGAAATTTCACTCTGATCGTCTGAAGCTTCTCACGGGTTTCGTTATTCTCATCGTCTTCAGTGGATTGATCCTCCACAAGTTGGGACGTGTGAGATGCCGATGTACCATTTGCTCTGGAGTGCTGCACTGCACGAGAAGCAGGCTCTAGCAATGGTGCTGAGACTCCTAGGCCTGCTGGGCGAGCTGGAAGATGCAATCCTGAACTGCTTGTAGATGTGTTGGTAGAAGCTGCATTGGTAGCTGCTGTTGCAGCCAAAGAATATCCTGTGTCCTTTTCTTCATCTTCTTCTGTCTCATCACCTGTTGAATCAACCTCTGGTTCATCTGCCATGGGGTTCTTTTCTTGTCCGCCCAGCTTCTCATGGGCTTCTTTATTCTTGTCATCTTCAGTGGATTGATCCTCCACAAGCTGGTAAGTGTGAGATGCCGAAGTACCATTTGCTCTGGAGTGCTGCAGTGCACGAGATGCAGACTCTAGAAATGGTACTGAGGCTCCTAGGCCTGCTGGGCGAGCTGGAAGATGCACACCTGAACTGCTTGTAAATGTGTTGTTAGAACCTGCATTGGCATCTGCTGTTGCAGTCAAAGAATATCCTGTGTCCTTCTCTTCTTCATCTTCCTCCGTCTCATCACCTGTTGAATCAACCTCTGCCTCATCTGCCATGGGCTTCTTTTCTCGTCCGTCAGTGTCAGTCATAGAATCACCCAGTTGAATTTGGTCCTTCAACCTCCCATTCTTTCCTGTGACTACCTTTTCCTCAGTATCCAAAAGAATTGCTTCATCCACTACCAGCTCTTCATCATCATTTAGCGAAAGCTTTGAGTTCTTGTCAGCCTGCACACCAATTTCTTCAAATGCTACTTGGGGTTTATCAATCTTATCATGGAAACTTGGGTTTTCTTCATCACTTTTGTATTGTATTTCTTCAAAAGTTGCTTCCTTGCTGGCATTTCTAATATCTTGATTTGGTGAGCGGCCATCAACTGGTAGAGCTAATGCCTCCATACCCCGAAGAGTTTCATTGATATTGTTATGATTATCGACATTGGTTGCCATAGCCATTTTCGTCTCTTCCGCTTCCTGCTCGACTTTGTCCTGAACTTCTTCTCCCGATTTTGCCTCCTTCCACTCTTGGTCTTCAGACTTCCCTTTGTCTACATTCTCATCTGCACCATGTTCTTTACCTTCTAAATGCTCCTTCCCTGATTCTGTGCTTACTGCAGCTGATTCTCCAACAGCAAGCTCCTCCTTGATAGCGCTCTCTTCTATTTCCATTGACCTAACTGATGACATTTCTGCTCTATTCATATCTGTTTGTATTGATACAGCCTTCTCTCCTGCAGTATCTACGAACTGATCAGCTGGTGCATGTGTGTCAGGGGCTTCACACATATGAGACAATGACACCCCTCTGAGAGCATCCTCATTGTGGTCGCTAGCAGCTTCGGATGGTTCTTTTTTTTGTTCTAGTTGCTCATCCTTTTCTTCTCCATTGTCCATCCTATCCTGTTCTACATTCTCACTCTCATGCATGTTTTCCAAGGAATGCTCAGACTTCAATCGAGGCAGAATCAGGTCATATCCCTCACTATGATCCGCAGCACCTTCAGGCATTCCCAACATATGATTTCCATGTTCCTCCCCATCAATCTTATCAGCTATCTCCAATTCACTTCCAACTGGATGATCATCCTTCAACAGGATCTCTTCTGCAGGTTCAAAATTCTCTTCTTGAGCTTCAAACAATGGATAATCATCCTTCAACTGAATCTCTCCTGCGTGTGCAAATTCCTCGTCTTGATCTTCAAACAATGGATGATCATCCTTCGACTGGATATCTTGTGCATCTTCAAGTTTCTCTTCTTGATCTTCAAACCCTTCGGCTGCTCTAAGCCCTCCTTCCAGCGGCTTTTCGCTTACGTCAAAGCTTTCCATTGCATTCTCCTTTATCTCCTGATTTCCAATCTGCTCCTCTGACTGATGCCCATCTTCCAGTTGGTGCACCTCCTCCTCGGCTTCTTCAAACTTCTCCTCCTCGTCTTCAGCCCAAACTGGCTCAGATTCTCCCTGCCCTCCGAAATGTTTTTCCTCTTCTCCTTTGTCTTTTATGTCCTGTGCCCTGCTATCATTCATCTCTTGCCGATCATCCGATAGGCGCTCAGTATCGTCTTCATATTTGGTATCCCCACCTTCTTCCTGCCGTCTCTCTTGCATTTCTTCATTTTTCACATCAATCACTCCCACTGATTGCCTCCTCTCCTCTGCCTCCATTTCATTGTCATTAGGCCTATGACCCACTTCATCCTCGGCTATAGGCATGGCTCAAAACCTGCCCTCCTTACAAAACCTCAAAAATAAATAAAATTGCCTGAAATGGCACATAAGCAACCAATCTACCTGTGTGCAGAATACTCTCTAACAAGCCAAACCAATGCTACTTTTCTTCATCTACAGAACCCAAATCCTCAAAAAAAGCAAAAAACACAAGAACCTAAATACCTGCCAATTAAATAAAATTCTCAACGGGCATCCAAACCTGACCTAGTTTTTTTTATCCACTGAAAATTAAATTGCAAAGAAGGTAAACTATACCAGACAAAACCCAATCCGCCTATTCACGTAACACAGACACCTTTAAGAAAACCAAATTAACCATACAAAACACAAGAAGACTGCTTACAAATTTTAAAAGGAAACTGAGCCAAATCAAAAGCTGTACTCACCGCACTGAACAGAGGACCTCTAAATCTGGAAGCCGCTCGGCTGAGTGAAAAAAATCGTTCGGAAGTTCGGAAGGGCTCAGTTTTCCTCCATATTTTGTATAAATGACTAAAACGGTATCCAAAAGAGGGACGTTGTCCTTGTCCTCATCTGGGCTCGATTTATCTTTTTCGTATAACAGATTAGGCACACCTAAAATGACATGGGTTTAGTGGGTTAAGGCAATTTTGTGTTTAGGTCATGGCCCTAGCTTCGCGTGTTATACTTGGCCTACGAAACTCTTCATGTGGGTGGCACGCTCACCCTATTCCCTAGGGTTTGAACCTTCATGATATAGTTTCAAATAACTTTGTTCACTCGAATAACAAGGAATAGTGGTTTTCTTGAAACAAAGGTCTTCTTCAGGTTCTTCGTGTTTTCACATGGGATGAACTTAATGTTTATATATATATATGTATTTAAATTTAATGTTTATATATATATATATAGTTTCAAATAACTTTGTTCACTCGAATAACAAGGAATAGTGGTTTTCTTGAAACAAAGGTCTTCTTCAGGTTCTTCGTGTTTTCACATGGGATGAACTTAATGTTTATATATATATATGTATTTAAATTTAATGTTTATATATATATATATAGTTTCAAATAACTTTGTTCACTCGAATAACAAGGAATAGTGGTTTTCTTGAAACAAAGGTCTTCTTCAGGTTCTTCGTGTTTTCACATGGGATGAACTTAATGTTTATATATATATATGTATTTAAATTTAATGTTTATATATATATATATAGTTTCAAATAACTTTGTTCACTCGAATAACAAGGAATAGTGGTTTTCTTGAAACAAAGGTCTTCTTCAGGTTCTTCGTGTTTTCACATGGGATGAACTTAATGTTTATATATATATATGTATTTAAATTTAATGTTTATATATATATATATAGTTTCAAATAACTTTGTTCACTCGAATAACAAGGAATAGTGGTTTTCTTGAAACAAAGGTCTTCTTCAGGTTCTTCGTGTTTTCACATGGGATGAACTTAATGTTTATATATATATGTATTTAAATTTAATGTTTATATATATATATATATATATTTAAATTAAGTGGAAATTGTTGTTAAGCTTTTATAATGAGCATGGAATTTTACCTTTGCTTGTATTTGAAGACCATTTACATTATGAAAATTTGGTATAAAAAACAAATTAAAGGTGGATTTTGTTTTATAAAAGAAAGTTAAATTAAATTTATAAATAAAATAAAAAAGCACACTTGCTATATTTTCTTTTTTTATTTATAGGTAAAATGATTATTATCTAAACCCAAAACAAAGACCATGACATTACTTCTTTTTTAATTGAAACGCCATTTATTTTTTGGTTGGAGTGAGGAACTTAGTTCCTCCCAAAGTCTCCTTTCCCACTACTGAAACCTATTCATATTTATGAGAATCAAGCATTGAGATTTTAAGTTAATGATTATCATTCATGGGACATGTCACTCTGAAGATTCTCAATTTTATATGTCAAATGCACCCTCGTTGAACCTAGGATAGCAATGGAAAACTCTCATTAATTTATTACTTGACCACAACTTAGTCGACAAAATTGTGGTCATAGTCGTAATAGTTAGTGTTCGATCTTAACGATGGCAAGAGGGTGGGCTTTGATCCACTTATGTGTGTGTGAGGAATGCAATGCAAGCATGACATGTTTAACCACTACCTCCATGGAGCCTCATGGCAACCTTAAGGGTTGGACACCCTCATGTGAATTGAACCTTGGTCATGAGTGAAAACCTTCTCGTTCCTCACCTTGGTCATGGCAAGGTTGTTTATTTCTTGTTTAATTATTTGTGTGAATGTTAGTATTCTCGATATGTATTATTCACATTTAATACAACATTGACTATGTTTTCAAAGTTGTTTTGATTGTTGAAGTTTGTGCCTTTCAACATTGCATAAACTCATTGGTTTTTTTTCTTTATGCATGAATAGTGCATTTTCTTTTTCTATTTGTTTCCAAGTTGCAATGGGAATGTGTGAACCTATTCTTAGTAGTTTTAATGAGCATGATCAAAATATTACCTTGTGATGGCTTTGATCAGGTTGTGTCATCGGTGTGAAGTTTCTTGTGTTGAATTTTGGAACTCTAACTTTTAATGCAAATTTTGAAAGTTCACCTCATTTACTTGAGGTTTCCCAATCTATTTCCCGTGAAATTTCAATCTTAGCGTTGAATTTGAAATATTAAATCACAACAAAAATATTTCACTTTTGTTCAACCCAATTTATTAGGCAATGCAATAAAAAAAATATTGAGCGAAGTGTACTTCAACAAACAAATTATAGCTTTAGGGCACACTTTTCCAAGTATATAACAACTTTGAAATGCCTTACAACAACATATTATAGCGACAATAAATGTACTCAATCACGAAGATAACATATGTTGGAAATAAAATCTATAAGTACACAAATTTGGACTGCTATAAACTTCATATATACATATACATATACATATACATATACATATACATATATATATATATATATCTTCAAACCCTAGCTAGGGAAACCATAAGAAAACCTTAGCAACCAACACTTAGCTAGTGATCACTCCCAACCAAAGTTGGTCACTCCACCAAAAATCTTGAACATGCTAGTATCAACACCAGCAAGTCCTCCTTCGCACACACTCCAAGCTTGTATCACACAAGCTCTCCACTAGTATTATTGTCTTATTTTGGGTTTGCAAACCCTAGCCATATTGCATTACACAAGTACATGGAAATACAACACCAATGCTAGCTAGCTAATCTACATGTCTATCATGGGGTTTGAGTCCTCAAACCGTAGGTTTTTTATTCTTGCATCATCACAAGCACCAAGACCTCCATGGATCATTAAGAATACAAAACCAGAGTCTTCTTCCAAGCAAGGCATCACACCAAACTCAAAAATCATAAAGCTAATATCTCCATGAGCTTGCATTATCCTTTATGCATGCCACAAGAATAATGCTACAAACTCATACAAGCCATTGGCACTTCTCTTCGTGTCTTCTACTAGCGCATAAACCCTAGTGCTACAACAAGGTCCATAAGACAAATCATGATCACCTTCTATGTCACATTCTTCTCAAGGGTATACTTGCACACAACAAACCCTAGCATCAAACGAGAAAAAACCTTTGCATAAAGCGAGCAATGTCTCTATGAACATCCTAGGTCTCTCTCTCTCTCTTTCTCTTCTCCAAGGGTTTAGTCACTAACCCTATCGTCTTGCTCCCTACAACAGATCTCAACAATTATCACAAATATAGAATATGATTTTGATTATAATAATCACAAAAACCTCTATCCTCACTTTATATATAGAGTAGGTGTGTAATGTCCCTTTTTAAGAAATTTTATTGAAATGACCAATTTTTCACTTTTTTCCCTATTTCGACCTTTGACTAGTTTTGATGTCTAGATATCCAAATTAACCCAAATGCTCCCAAATATTCTGAGAAGGTATATGACTGATATTAAGAATTAAATATGATGTCCATGGATGATTTATGACCCTCCAAATTCTTCTTCAAACTTGTTTAATATTCTGGCCAAGGTAGGAGTTTTCACTAGCAAATTGGGGTTCCAATTCCCCCATGGCAAATATTGAAAATGGCTTTCCAAATGCTCCCAAACCCACTCTAATTTCTGAATATAGGCAGAGGATGTTTAAGTTACATTATTATAGTCTCATGTGCATCATTATTTAGTTTATAAAGGCTGTTATAACCCTCTCCCAAACAGCTACAAAATCACTAGTTCGACCCTTGGGGAAATGGCACCAAATCTTCTCCAAATGCAAATAAATTGAGTAAGATTACTTCAAATGCTTAAGTGTTCGAACTGAAACTTGTAATACTCATCCATAGTAGTCCATTTATCATAAATATATTAGAGAAACATTCTTTCATTCGAAATCGTCAACATTACAATGGCATACATCAATATAGTGGGGAAATGGTCATTGTTTGCTCATTAATAATCACTTTTACATATAACCATTTGGTATTTCGACTTGATACTTTCTAAAGATGAAGAAAAAAGTATATTAATCTTATTACAATCATAAATGTACCATGAGAAGCTCAAAATGCTCAGCATTCAATGGAATACATCAATATAGTTAGGAAATGGTCATTGTTTGCTCATTAATAATCACTTTTACATACAACCATTTGGTATTTCGACCTGAGACTTTTTGAAGATGAATAAAATAGTATATTAAGATTACTACAATCATAAATGGACCATGATAATCTCTCCCAAATAGTACAATAGCTCACCCAAAGCGCAATCCCTCCATGAGCAAGAATATGCAATAAAAACTAGAAATGGTTGAGGGAATGTGATGCACTAGAAGAAAACACGAGCTTCCTTGTAGCTTAAAGCTGAAAATACAAACTCCATTAAATCTCCATGAAAGACCTGAATGGCCTCTCCAAACACCAACTTGGATGGGAATATTTCACCCTTGAAATTGGCTAAGGCAAGAAACTAGTCATCCACTAGCTCTCTCTCTTCACAAATGCAATTTTCTCAAATGATCAAAAGATATTCTATTGGTTGATCTCTATTTTTTATAAACATCCCTAGCCTTCTAAGGTTACCAATCCATCCACAAACTCACGCCAATTTGAATTAGGGTGTGTGCTCAAGATTTTCCATGTGTCCTCCCTTTCCTAGCCTTCCATCTTCCCCCAATTCGAGTGGGAACCCATTGAGCTTCCCCAACTCACATGAGTGCCCTCTTGGATTCCATATCTCGACCTAACATGTCAGAATGGTCAAATATCAGCCTTCAGGTCTACAATATGTCATAAATGCCATAGCATCTTCATCATTGTTGTCATATATGTCATAGATGTTAGGGAATCTAGCCCAAGTGTCCAAGAATCTCCCATTTGACTCTTCCTCTCCCATGTAAGTTACATTTCCTTCCTAATTCGACCTATGAGGCATATGGCCAAGTGTATTAGCCTTCTAACTCATCCAAGAACATTAGGATTCCCATGGATTCAAAATTGCAAGAGGAGGATGCCATGTGGCACAAAAATTATAACTTATGTGGGCCCCATAATCTCCATGTGTCTCCATGTTCCATTGCCACTTCAATTTTCTCTTGTATTTATTTAATAAGCTCTATTATTAAATATTTATTCCATTCTAATGTCTGAACATCATTTATTAGCTCCCTTATTAAAATTCCAAATGTATCCATCCAACCTAGGGAACTAGTAGGATCGATGGAATTGTACTGCTATGCAATTATTTGAATGGGAACATTAAAGTCCTCCCCACCCAAGATTGCTTGTCCTCAAGCAATTTCAAATTTGGATGCTGCAAAATCTTCTCCTCTTCCCATGTGGCATCTTTACTTGGTAGATCCTTCTATTGTACTAAGTATTATTTGATAGTTCTTCTTCTCACTCTCCTTTCCCTTGTCTTCAAAATATTTTCTGGAACAAGTGTGAGTTGACCTTCATCATCCAAAGGAGGAAGTATTTCTGAAGTGACAATTTTCTGACCAAGAGCTTTTACTCCCTTCCTGAAGTTCCAATTCATATGCTACTTCCCCAATCTTTTGAACTACCTTATATGGGCCATGCTATCTTGGTTTTATCTTTTCTTCCCCATTCTTTTTTAGAGATGTTTGTTTGTATGGCTACAACCTCAAATATATTAAATCATTAACCTGAAAGGTCCTTTCTTCTCTATGTCTATCTGCATATTGTTTTTGTTGATTTTGGGAAACCTGCAAATTGTCTTTCAAAAGCTTTAAAATTTCTTAGCTATATTCCACCCAATATTTAGCTTTTGGAGCTCTACTATCACCAAATATCATCTCAACAAAGGTAAGTGCATCATAACCATATAATTCTTTGAAAGGAGACATCCCTATTGACATATGAAAAGTGGTGTTGTAGCAAAACTCACCCAAGTGTAGCCATTTTTCCCATGCTTTTTGCTGCTCTCCCACATAGTTTCTTAGGCACCCTTCCAACCATTGATTCACCCTCTCTGTTTGTCCATCAATTTGTGGATGATAGATTGTACTTGGAGTCAACTGAGTGCCCACCAATCTAAAAATTTCTTTCCAGAAAGCACCCATGAATCTACTATATCTATCACTTACAATGCTCTTGGGGAGCCCATGCAATCTAAAGATTTCTTTGAAAAAACTATCAGCCACTTGTGCAGCACTAAAAGATGATGTAACGACAAAGAAATGAGAAAATTTTGTCTATTTATCCACTACCACATATATGCAATCCTTACCCAAATATTTGGGCAAATTGGTGATGAAATCCATTGAGATATTGTCCCATTTTTGCTCAAGAATGGGCAATGGTTGCAATAAACCAGTTGGGCATGTAAGTTCTGATTTGTTTTTATGACATGCCTTACATTCATTCACATATTTCTTCACATCTTCCTTCAGCCCCTTCCAAAAGAATCTTTGCCTCAATTGCTTATAAGTTTTGAAGATCCTCGGATGGCCAACTAGTGGGGAATCATGTGCTTCTTGCAAAATTTTGTACTTGAGCTTTGAATCTTGAACCAAATAAATTCTGCCCTTATAATATATCATCCCATTCACAATCCTATATTAATCATCCCCCTTGATTCCATCTAACACATCACAAGCAAATTTATCTTTGGCGTATTCAACTAGTAACATGTTTTTCCAATCTTTTTTCTTTACCAACACTACTGAAGAAGCATAAGGGCTAGAGCTTGGTCTAATGAGTCCCAAATCTAAGAGTTCTTGGATGGCCTTCTCAACCTCATCTCTAAATTTCTTGGGATGTCTATAAGGTGGTATCTAAATGGGTGAAGTACGCTCCTCCAAAACAATGTTGTGCTCAACGCCCCTATCAGGTGGTCTACCGTGTGGAAGATCTCTAAAAACTTTTTCATACTTTTTCAATAGTTTCTCTATCCCCTTTGGGTGTTCAACAACCTTTGTGTTTGGCTTGGGAGATGTGATATGACATTCAGCAACCCATTCTATGTCCCCATGCCTCAATATATATCTCATACTATTGCAACTCACTACTTGATTTGGGTAAGTGTGTTGCGCTCTCACAACCCTTAGTACACCTTTCGAATCTTGAAATTTCATCTCAGGAATTTGATAATTTACTGTATTCTACCCTATAGAATATAGCCATTGCACTCCCAAAATCACATTAGTATCGACCACATAAACCACTTAAAAACTGTCAACAAAAGTATATTTACCTACCGTGACTTGCAGCTTTGGAACCCATGTTTTGCACTGCATTGTGTTGTGACCGGGAATGACAACTGTGAAGCCATCGAATGGTTCAATAGGTATCTTCCTTTTCTCCACCATATCTGCATCAATGAATTTGTGTGTGGCTCCTCCATCTACCAAAACTGAAGCTCTTTGTCCTAGTACCACACCCTTGCATCGAATAGTGTGATAGCGAGGCACTGCTGAAAGTACTGCCATTCTTGCTTTGTCCGGTAAAGGCTGATTTTATTCTTGCATTTATTCTTCAACTGTTGTCTCACATTCCTCCTCTTGATCTGAATTGTGTCCTTCTTCATCCATACCCCCTTCATACTCATAATTATCAAAAAATACTTATATGTATTGAGCTTTTCCCTTAGTGCATTTATGCCCCAGTGTCCATGGTTGAAAGCATGTGAAGCACAATTTTTTCTTTGAAGTTCATCCCTGTTTAGTCCTTCTTTCTTATTCTTTTCCATTTAATCTCTTTGCAAAGGCTTCTTATCAGGTGCATCTCTTTTCCAAGGTTTCTTTTCAAATTTGACGTTAGGCTTGGGAGGAAATCTTGTTCCAGGAAGCACATTTTGGAGACCTCTAGTCAAGCTCATTTCATCTTTTAATGTAGTGGGATTGTGGGATTTGACCAAACCTTTTAAGGGTTCATCCAAACCTTCAATGAACATAAATAATAACCTTCCCATAGACACATCGGCCACCTTGACTGATAATTTTTGAAACTCCATCATATAATCAGTAGGGGTCCCAACTTGCTTCAATTGGGCTAGTTTTTTGAAAGACAATTCCGGATCGTTTTGCTCAAATATCTCTAGTACCCTGTCAATAAATTCTCCATATGTTTTAACATGATCATGACCCAAATTTTTCAGGCCATGGAACCACCATTCATTGGAATCTCCTTCCAAGTGCAAAATGGCCATTTTTAAGGCATCTTCTTCCACCATCGGATTCAGTTGAAAATACACATCTAATTTTTGCACCCAAGTGTTAGCATAACTTTGAGAGGAACCATCAAAATTAGGGAGTGGCACTTTACCAATGGCACAATTTAATTCTTTGTTTTTGTATAGAGACTTATTATCTTCCTTCTTTTTGAGTTTGTTTGCAACAAGAAAGTACTGATCAAATGGTACAATTTTCCTACAATCTTCATCCAATTTATCCCATTCTTTTGCCATTGTAGCATGTTCAATTTGAATGTTAGGCTACTCTTTGGGTATAAGAAATTGAGGTGTATCAGGTCTTGGTGTGCTCTAAAATTTATGGGTTCTATTATGGGGTCTTGTTCTTGAGAAAATATGCTCACCCATTGTCTTCTTTTCTTTTGATTGTGAACTACTGTGATCTCCTATTACTCCTTTGCTTCCAAATTGGATAGCCAACAATTCGAATCCTTTCATAAGATGCTGGGTCATGTTATTGGTTATGTCATCAAAGATATGTTTCATGATTTTAAGCTATTCCTCCTTATCATGATCAGTGTGTCCCTTCCCCTCGTTAGTCATAGTTTCAGCAGAATGTACCTCTTCTTCTTCTATTTCAACAAAAACACCTTCAACTTCAGGTTCTAATGGTGGTGGCTTATTACTTTGACTCCTATTTAAGACCATCGGGTGCCAATACCATGCTCTGATACCACTGTAATGTCACTTTTTAAGAAATTTTATTAAAATGGCCATTTTTCACTTTTCCCCATATTTGGACCTTTGACTAGTTTTGATGTCTAGATCTCCAAATTGACCCAAATGCTCCCAAATGTTCTAAGAAGGTATATGAATGATATTAATAATTGACTATGATTTTCAGGGATGATTTATGACCCTCCAAATATTTCTGCAAACTTGTTTAATATTGTGGCCAAGGTAGGAGTTTTCACTAGCAAATTGGGGTTCCAATTCCTCCATGGTAAATGTTGAAAATGGCTTTCCAAATGCTCCCAAAACCACTCGAATTTATGAAAAGAGGAATAGGATGTTTAAGGTACATTATTAATGTCTCATGTGCATCATTTTTTTTTTTATAAAGACTTTTATAACCCTCTCCCAAACAACTACAAAATCACTAGTTCGACCCTTGGGGAAATGGCACCAAATCTTCTCCAAATTCAAACAAACTGAGTAAGATGACTTCAAATTATTAAGTGATGGACATGAAACTTGTAATAATAATAAATTGAATTCCATTCATCATAAATATATCAGATAAACAATCTTTCATTCAAAATCATCAGCATTACAATGGCATACATCAATATAGTGGGGAAATGGTCATTGTTTGCTCATTAATAATCACTTTTACATACAACCATTTGGTATTTCAGTATGAGACATGTTGAAGATGAAGAAAAGAGTATATTAAGCTTATTACAATCATAAATGGACCATGAGAAGCTCAAAATCCTCTGCATTCAATGGCATACATCAATATAGTGGGGAAATGGTCATTGTTTGCTCATTAATAATCACTTTTGCATACAACCAATTGGTATTTCGACCTGATACTTTTTGAAGATGAATAATATAGTATATTAAGCTTACTAAAATTATATATGTACTATGAGAATCTCTCCCAAAGAGTACAATAGCTCACCCAAAGCGCAATCCCTCCATGAGCAAGAATATGTAATAAAAACTGGAAATGGTTGAGAGAATGTGTTGCAATAGAAGAAACCACGAGCTTCCCTATAACTTACACCTACAAATAAAAAATCCATTAAATCTCCATGAAATACCTGAATGGAATCTCCAAACACCAACTTGGATGGGAACCTTTCACCCTCGAAATTGGCTAAGGCAAGAAACTAGTCATCCACTAGCTCTCTCTCTTCACAAATGCAATTTTCTCAAATGATCAAAAAATCTTCTCTTGGTTGATCCCTGCATTTTATAAACATCCTTAGCATTCTAAGGTTACAAATCCACCCACAAACTCAATCCAATTCTAATTAGGGTGTGTGCTCAAGATTTTCCATGTGTCCTCCCTTTCCTAGCCTTCCATCTTCCCCCAATTCGAGTAGGAACCCATTGAGCTTCCCCAACTCACATGAGCGCCCTCTTGGATGCCATATTTGGACCTGATATATCATAATGGTCATATGTCAGCCTTCAGGTCTACAATATTTCATAAATGTCATAACATCTTCATCATTGGTGTCATAGATGTTAGGGAATCTAGCCCAAGTGTCCAAGAAGCTCCCATTTGACTCTTCCTGTCCCATGTAAGTTACATTTCATTCCCAATTTGACCTATGAGCCATATGGCCAAGTGCATTAGCCTTCTAACTCATCCAAAAACATTAGGCTTCCAATGGATTCAAAATTTCAAGAGGAGGATGCCATGTGGCACATAAATTCTAGCTTGTGTGGGCCCCATAATCTCCATGTGACTCCATGCTCCATTGCCACTTCAATTTTCTCTTGTATTTATTTAATAAGCTCCATTATTAAATATTTATTCCATTCTAATGTCTGAATATCATTTATTATATTCCTTATTAAAATTCCAAATGTATCCATCCAACCTATGGAACTAGTAGGATTGTTGGAATTGTCCTGCTATGCAATTATTTGAATGGGGACATTACAAGGTGAGGGAGGATAACATAAAATAAGGACATATGTCCATAAAATAAACCAAAACAAAAAATTGGAAAATGGAGCACTATATAAAGTAAGAATATATTAGTTTCACATAAGATTTTATCTAAACCCTCCTCCGAGATGGTGCACTCTCCAAAAAGTTGTTAGTATAATGATCCCTCTTCCAGCATGGTTCACTATCTAAGTGTACTTATGAAAAGTGTTGCTCTTCTATGTATCATGTGTTCCAATGTGATTACTAATATCCAATAGTAACCCTCAACATATGTGTTGTTAATCTATATATATATTGTGATATTAGATTTCTATTACCATTATAGATCCACCTTAACTCCTAGATCGTCGAGAGGGATCAAATCTTTTGAGGTGTAAACTTTTCCTCAAATTTTGTACTTTAAAAAAGGTTTGCACCTCAAGGGATTTGATCCCTTGAGCCTCTTGTTAGATATGGAGTTAATATGGATCTATATTGGTTTAATATATTAACCCCTCATATGTGCTCATATTCCTTATATGTAAATCCCTAGTTTATTGATGGCTCGAGTCCCAAATCACATAACAAGAAGTATCCAAGTTTCATTATTTTTTTAGTTTTAATCAATTGGAATATATATCTATTTGGCTTTTAACTTTAGGAAAATTTTAATTACTTAATATTTTATTATTTTATTAAATTTCCATGTGTTAGCCCCATGTTGAGCATGGAATTACACTTCTCCCTCGTATTAGGTTGTAGAAAGCACCTCTCGGCACAATTATATCGATATTGTCTTTATTGGTCAACTAGGACCTTATTGTAATTATACCCATTGACTCTTATGTATATCAAGGAGAGTCCCTAGTTTTAGATATGGTCTCATATTGTGCATTTGATATATTGTAAAATGAGGTTGATCTTCGAAGAGACTTATGATTCGTCTCTTTATTTCAATCTCAAGGCATTGGGTTACTCTTTCTTTCTATTTTCATGTTATTTTGGGAATTTGGTCCATAACATTGGGTATCATAGCCATTTTTGCTATAACTTTTTTTAGGGAAGTTTCAAATAGAGAAATTTTGAGGAGCCTCAAAAGACATTCTAAGGTAGTTATGATAAATATCTTGTGTCCTATTTGGCTATCAGTTTGGAGTTATAGTGCTTGGAAACTAGGGTTTTCTGCTAGTCCAAAAACCACTTTGAAAAAGGTGGTGTAGGTAAAAAGGTTATATATGAATCTTTTGAGCTTCAATTTGAGTGCCACCAATTGCATGGGATAATATATAGGGAAAAGTATTTCAGGTAAGAACTTCATAGTTGTATCTAGAAAAAAATTGACACATGGTAGGTTGTAAAAGGACAAAAACAATAAGTTGTGGGAAAATTACCATAATCTTTTTCTTGAAATTTTGGAATTTTGTAAAACCTATGGAATTTCAAAGAAGACATACTAGGCTACTACCAAACAAATTTTTAGATTCATAAGGGCCAAAATATTAGAGTTACCTCATGTATAAGGTTAGCCAAAAAGATAGGTTCTAAATCAAGGTTGGAAAGGTATGCAACTTATTGATATAAATTTTGATTGGAAGATTTATTTGGGATGATTCAAAATTTCTGGTAAAGTTCAAATAGAAAATAATTATAGATTTATCAATTGGGTCTAACCCATGTGGTTGTGGGATTGATTTTATCCTCCCTACCTAGGTGTTATTCCCGTAAGTGACATGTTGATCTCATAATGAGTATATTGTTGTAATGGCTTTGAGCCTTGTTGCTAAATTGGTCCTGTGCTCTGAAGAATCTAGGGTTTACCTTGGGTATTGTTCTTTAAATGAGTAGTGCTAGATAAACAACAATATCCCACAAAATATAATAATGATCTGATCCCTCTCAATCCTAAAATAATTAAAGGCCATGCATGGAAGAAAGGATCTAAGCCCCAAGAGTTAGCTCAATCGGTCGAGTACTCGTAGTTAGGCCTCCCAGCATGTGAGGTCGCGGGATCCATTCTCATCGACTCTCTTGGGGTTAGGCACGCAGAGGCCGCGGGTGTGAGGCCCCTTCGGGTGGGTTCGCCAGAAATTATTCCGTGGATGTAGCCCGTCGGTCAAGCCGGCACGTGAACCACATTGAAAAAAAAAAAAAGGATCTCATGTGAAAAAGGATGAAGTCTCGTTATCTGTAGAAAGGGAAACTGGATTAAATGAAATCCCTGAATACCTCGCTATGGCATTGGTAGGTTGATTTTATGGGAAAATTATCGATGAAGAAGAGTTAATAAGGTGGATGGATCTCAACTGGAAGCCGATAATGGATGAGCTTCCACATTTCCATATCCTCTCCATAGGTTGGATACTTTTCAGAGTTAAATTAGAAACATAAAGACACAAATTGTTGAAAAGGATGTGGAAATGGGGACCTTCGGGACTAATTCTTAAAAGGTGGCAGGTTGACTTTGAAGCTGATATGGAACTGCAGAATGTGCAACAAGTATGGGCCTTACTTCCTAGACTCCAGATGATGTTCTGGAAGAAAGATGTCCTTGAGTAAATTGGTGGGAAACTTGAAAGATTCATTTCATTAGATGACAATTGGGACAAAAAAGTGGATAGGAGTTGTGAAAATCCTTATCGAGCTGGATATAAAAGACAAATTGTATGAAGATATTATGTTGGAAATGAACGACAATGCTTGGAAACAATGGTTGGACTATTGGAAGATCCCCTTTAGGTGTTTTTCTTGTCGACAAGTCGGAAATTTGATAAAAGACTGCCCCAACACTACGAAGGGTTTGATCTGCCACAAAAAAATTGAGGCTAAGAAGCCAGATCAAAATGCATAGAAGACTAGAATAAAAGATGGTGAATTTAAAAAAGGTGGTGGCCTTCCGTCCATAGATGATGAAAAGGAGATGGAAACACAAACCAACCTCATTTCTAGTAAGCCTTTTATTTCTTTATAAACTCTCCCAACTATTTTTGTTGTGGCTCCTTTGTTGCCAGTTGTTCCTTCCCCCCATTTCCCATTTGGAGGAATTTTTTCTAAGTACATCGAATATAGAGAAATTGGTTGTTGCTTTACATTCGTTACCTACCTCGAAATAGGCAGAGACGGACTAAAAGTTTGTAAGTCCTTAGAAAACCCCTTGTGACATGGACCCGCCATAGGAGGAGAAGAGGGACCCCCCTCTTGTGTGAAGCATAAAATGTATAACACTAGATAAAAAAACAATGTCAATTGGAGGTGAAGAAGTAGCATCAAAGGGAGAATTGGCTCAAAACCCATTGCTAAAGGTAATTCTTGGTAGGAAATCTCAAATTTCAAAATATAAACCTCAAGCTAAGATGGAGGTCAAAGCTGGGAAGCAGACAACGATTTGCAGGGCCCTTAGAATAGGGATAACCCAGTCCAAGGTCCCTTGATTCTTTGTTTATCTTTCAAATCAAGGGAGTTAGGGAGCTCCCCCAATATAATAGCTCTCAAAAGGATGGTCAAGAATTTAAAACCCTTGGTAATCCTATTACAGGAAACTATGATGGAGGGAGCAAAAGCCCAAGAAGTTATTGAACCGTGGCTAAAAGATTGGTCTTTTGCACATATAAACTCGGAAGGTCACTCGAGGGGTTTGTTAACAGCATGGAGTCCAACTCTAAAAGAAATTAAGGTCGAAAGGTATGAGACAATTCTAAAAGCAACCTTGGAATATAAGGTTTCTGGGAGAAACTTCTCTTTATACAATATATATGGACCATATCATAATAGAATAACCTTTTGGGAATCTTTCTTCTCTTTATGTCTCTTAGAATCTACAAGTATGGTTATGGTAGGAGACATGAACCTCTCCTTATCATAAAGGGAAGTTTGGGGATCCTTAACAATAATAGACAATTTAAGCAATTTATTCATATTGATTTTCGACTCCAACGAATTGGTGGATGTTTATCCTTTAAAGTTAGAACCAACCTAGAGGAACAACAGAAGTGGGGAGAACGCTATATCCAAACGCCTTAATAGATTTTTGGTCTCAAAATATTTGGTCTCAGGTCCACTCACAGTGAAATCATGGGTAGAGATTGGATGACTATCAGATCACCGCTCTATCACTCTGTCTTTGGAAAAAGAAGATTCCAAACCCGCTCCTCCCTTTAAGTTCAACCATTCTTGGCTCAAATAGAATGATTATAAGAAACTGGTTGAGGATACCTGGACTCCTCTAATAGATAAATCCTCAGAGACCTTTATAAAACAACTCTCTGATCACAATGCACATGTGGGGGAGGGGGTTGTCTATTTATTTCCAACTCTCACTCTTTTCATTTATCGGCTGGCCTGGGGATAGTTTCCAACAATTTTGCAGAATTGATGGCTTTAAAACTTCTTCTCTTCTTTTCTCTAGTAAAGACTTGTCATACGTTGCAAGTATTTGGCAATTCCGTGATTATACTTGACTGGGCTAGAGGATCCACCATATGTGATGTGTTTCGTCTACTACCTATTCTTGAGGAAGTGTTTCTTATACAATAGAGATTTAACAATATATCTTTTACACATGTTTACAGGGAATGAAATGGGGTGGCTGGAAGGCTTTCCAAGGAAGCCACACAGCTTCCGTTTGGCTGTTGGAAGATCTTAGAACAAGATCTGGCTAGCAGCTATAGTTACTATCATAGACCATTCAATGAGGAGCAAGTACTTGTTGTTTTGAACAGGACATAATGGACAAACTTATTGTGGATATCTTATATATATATATGATATATGTAATATGTTTTTTTTTTGCCAAAGCTTGTTTTGATAAATTGCTGAATACTTTACCGGATGTAAAAAAATGTTAAAAGTTTTTGTGATACCGTGGAAACATTAATTTGTTTTTCTATTGACAATGTATGGGGTACTCATATACCTTTTTTATACATATGCAAATGTAATTTTGTTCTTTTGAAATAAAATTATGATTTTTTTCAAGGAAAACAAAAAAAAAACTCTTTGATAATTTAATAAAAACAAAAAAGGTGTCAAAGACCTGGAAAAAAAGCTTATAATGCAAGATAACAAGAGGAGCTAAAAGAAGTGGAGGCCAATTTAAAGATAATATACAATCTTAATAGTTCTGGAACATTCCGAGAAGAAGAGTTGAAGGTGGTAAAAGAGTGTGAATTAAAGCGAGAATATCTACTGGTAAGAGAAGAACAATTGTGGAGACTAAAAAGCAGGGCTAGTTGGATTTCCGAAGGAGACAACAATACCAAATTCTTTCACAGGTATGCCTCACATAGAAGAAATGTAAACATGATTTCATAAATTAAGGATGCAAATGGGGATCTAGTAAGTTCATTCAAGGAAAAGGCCGAGGCAGGAAAGAGTTATTTTAAAAACATATTCTCTAAGTCGGAAGGAATCCCTATCCAAGTTATTTTAAGAGTGTTGAGACTATTGCCTAAGATAGTAAATGATGAAGTGAATAAGGACCTAGTAGATGAGGTTACAGAAGAAGAACTAGAAAATATAGTATACTCATTCCAAAAAGGAAAGAGCTCAAGTCCTGATGGATTCTCAATTGAATTTTATCAAGGATTTTATGAGTTACTAAAGCATGACCTGCTACTGGATGTATGAGAATATCAAATATTCAGGAAGTTTTTAGGTGCTCTGAATGCTACCTTTATAGCTCTAATAATAAAAAAACAAAAATCCTCCTCCTTTGAAGACTGCAGGCCAATCTCATGTTGTAATGCAGTATATAAAATCATTGCCAAAATTACAGCACAATGATTGAAACCAATTCTGAGCAAAATTGTTTCCAAGGAATAGTTTGGGTTGCTTTTCAATCGTTAGATCCATAATGCAGTTTCCTTGGCTCAGGAGGCAACCCACCCCATTAACAAGAAAAATATTAAAGCCTTTGCTCTTAAATTAGACTTGTCCAAAGCTTATGACATGGTAGGTTGTACTTTTCTAAGATTTCTTTTAGTACATATTGGTGTCACAAAGGATATATTCAATTAGATAATGAGATGTATTCAATCAACCTCCTTCAGAGTGCTTATAAATGGATCCCCGTCTTGTTTCTTCAGACCCTCCAGAGGAATTAGATAATGGTGCCCTCTTTCCCCTTTTCTTATCCTATAGGTAGTAGATGCTCTAAGCAGGTTAATTCATCAAGCTAAACACTCTGGTTCCTACAAGGGTATTAAGGTAACCGAGATTGAAGAACTGTCTCATATATTGTTCGTAGATGATGTGTTGATGATGGGGGAAGGTTCTTTATAGAAATACAGAGAAAGTGAGCAGATCCTAGAATTATATACAAAGGCTACACAGATGCAGATAAATGTGGAAAAAACAATTCTTTCAGAGAACTCCCTTCCGGAAGCAATAAAGAGCATGTTAAAATATGAAGTCCCCTTTACCCTAAAACCTCTAACATAGGGGTTTAAATATTTAGGCTTCAACCTAAAGCCTAACTCTTACTCTTTTAAATATTGGCAATGGATGTATAGGAAGGTGGAGGGATGAATATGGGTTTGGACAAATAGGTTTCTGCCCAAAGGGGGAAGACTGGTTCTTCTCAAGGCGGTCATTCAAAGCATTCATGTTTATTGGGCATCTATAGCATATATCCCCAAATGGATCCTCCACAAAATATAGTGGGAGTTATTCTCATTCCTATGGACTACAAGTAAGCAAGCTGAAGGAATCCCTCTTGTCAATTGGAAAACAATGGCCAATTTAAAGGATTCGGGAGGGTGGGGTATAAAAAATCACTTTTTGTTATGTCAACCTCTGGCAGCCAAGTCTCTATGGAGGTTGATAAAAAATCCTACTTCTTTATGGGGAAAATTCATGGTGTCGAAGTACTGTCCACACTCCTCCATCTTAGATTGGATAAGGAATCCAAAAAAATATTATAAAAACAATTCAATTGGTTAGAAAGCCTTCGTTCTCTCCTTTTCTTTGATCGGTGATTGGTTGACATGGGAAGTTAGAAATGGGAAGAAAATTTAGATTGGGGAAGATCCTTAGATTGGAGCAGGGAACATATTCAAACTCTCCATTGCAAATTTAGAAAATTTCAAAAACATTGAAATAAGCAACTTAAATGATTCCAAATCCCAGACTTCTCCTGAAGAAGGGAAAAAAGTATGGTAAACCGATGGAGAACTAAGACAAGAAGGTGATTCAGTGGTAGAACGGGTGTCATTCATGACCCTACTAGAATCATGCTACATTTTCTTAGAGGAAGATGATGAGGATAGACTGGTCTTATCGAAAAACACAACCACAGGGGATTTTACTGAGAAGCTTGGGTATGCCATGATGGCTAAAGAATCCTTCAATGGTGACAAAGAGTGGTGGTGGAATGTTTTATGGAAGGCAACAATATCATTGCAATTTGAGATCACCTTTTGGATTTCCCTCAACAATAAATTATTAACTTGGGAAAACCTCTTGAAAAGAGGATGGCAAAGCCCTACCTGTTGCTTCTTATGCCATTCAGATGAGCAAACAGGTTCTCACTTTTTTGTTTTATGTCGCTATGCAGTGTTGGTCTGGAAGGTTGCCTCCACTGAACTAAAATATTAGGGTTCACATGAAGGTTTATCTCTGGAACAGGAAATTCACGTGTGGTGGACGAACATATCAATATGTCACTACAATGCCTTCCCTTCCTCATTCATTTACAAAATTTTGTGGGCTCGCAACACAACTATTTTCCAAAACCGTCTCATCTATGAAGAGGTAATGACTGGCCTTATTGTGCAATGGACAAAGAAACACAAAGATAAGGAAAAAAACAAAAAAACCTCAAATATTGGCTCCCCCTACCTTTGATAGGGCTTCTCCATGGGATTTTTTTGATGGTGCGAGCCAGGGAGATCCCCCTTTGGGAGGATTTGGAGGAGTATTATATCTTGTTGAGAATCATAAATTTATAATAAAATATGTTTCAGGGCATTGTTCAAACAATAAAGTATAGCTTGTTGCTTTGCATTCAGTTTTGAAAATGGAAATTAGTAGGAATGTAAAGTGTCTTCATCTATTTGGAGACTCGAAGATGGTCGTTGATTGGGCCAAAAACAAAATCAGATCAAAGCGCCACACC
Source organism: Pseudotsuga menziesii (assembly GCA_001517045.1). NCBI lineage: Eukaryota > Viridiplantae > Streptophyta > Pinopsida > Pinales > Pinaceae > Pseudotsuga > Pseudotsuga menziesii. The sequence goes on from LPNX011225467.1 coordinate 43,250, forward strand.
CTTGGTAGCTCCTCCATGCCATCAGAAGGTTCATTGATAAATACTTTGTTTTATATATAACACCTGTATATAGGGAACTAAATACAAAAGTTGTTCTAATATCAAAAAATGCACTACTCTTGGTGCCAGGGAAAACAAAGATTGAATAATTTATAGATGGCATGCATATGTAAATAAAATAAGGATTTTTGTGAAAAGTATAAGAAGGCATGATGGTATATAATCTCTTTCTAAAGACAATTGAATGTAACTCTGAATGTAAGTCTCATGAGGACAGTTTATGATCATTCTTCTTGAATGATTAATATTTTCCATTTGGAAGACACACACACACGCAACTTAGAGAAAAAATGTAATGAACTAAACAACATGTCAACAAAAAAATGGATTTGACACATGCAAAAAAATGAAATAAATATTAAAATGGAAAATTGGATCAAAAGATGGAACAAAAGATGAAAAACAAGGATCAAAATATGGAAAAGATGGCCAATAAATATGATCTCGAAGATATGAGGGGAGTAATTCTAAATGAGATGAGATTCCTATTTACCCCTAATTCATCTACTCGAGAAGAGGATAAAGAGAAAAAGAGGGCATCATCCCAAACACATATTAAGAAAATTGAAAAACAATTGGAGAACAAGAGGTTTGAGTCCCCGACACTTGATCATTCATCAATCCATAATCCAAATCATCGTGGGTTCAACTTGGAACCAAGGAACGACTTCATTACCAATATTGATCTAAGAACATGGATATGCCATATGGAGCAATTCTTTTATCTACACCAAGTGTTGACTTTACAAAATGTGACTATTGCATCCTTGTATTTAGAACTTGATCAACTTGTGTGGTACCAATGGTGTTGTGACCGTAAAAAGAAACTTATTGTCTCTTGATTGGTATTTATGGGTGAGCTGATATCACATTACAGGGATATTGAGGAAACACCTTCTTTATCAATTTGGTAAATCTTGGGCAAATAGGTCCAATTACAAATAACATTAAGCAATTTCAAAAATTGAGTCTTAGAGTAAAGAACATTCTAGAGGATAAATTGTTGCATCTCTTTATGGGAACTTAAAGGAGAGAATTCAATGTGAGGTTTGTCTCTTCAAACCTAAACCATTGGAACATTCTTTTAGTTTACCATGAAAAGATGAATGTAAAAATATCACTGCTAGAAGGGTTGCCACTAGTACCTATATAGAGGGAAATGTTCCTACTCCTATTCTCACTTAGCCTACAAGCTTGACACCTCAACCATTCAAGGAAAGGAGAACAAAATGACTATGTTTCAACTGTGGCAAGAAGTACATTAAGGGGCATAAGCGTAGCTACAATAAATTATTTGTAATACCCAGTTTGACCCTTGGAATATATATTGAATCCATTATGTAAATGTTTTCTTATCTGGACTGTGTGATTGGATTATTAAGTTAATCATAATGCCATGTAGATATTATGTTGAGTAATAATACAATGGTCCAAGATGAATGTGTAAGGTGCACTAAAGGGGCTATGATTCCACTAGAGGGGAGGGGGAAATGAGGCCTATGGGGGATTGAATCCATGATTTCCAAGTGTCATCCATAGAGCCAATCTTATTGTTGTCATGAACCTTCAATGAGACAATTAATTCCTTTTACTACTCACACCCAAACATTTAATTTATGTGTGAAGTTGGTGGGAGAAGTCCTTTCATGTAGTTAAGGAAGCATGGGGATGAAGGTGCTTCTAGGGGGATAGCTGTAGAAGTCCTTTTCCCCATGATCAGAAGTTATGTCAGAGGAGTCGATTGCTTTTCCCTCTATCCCACCCACCCTAGAGTTAAGGTCGTCGAGCTTACCTTCACACCTGCATGTTGCAGACCTAATTGACACTCACACATCCACTCACCCAGACTCTCCTAAGACTCACGCACCCTCACAAACACAAACATCCTTCCTCACAGACATGGACTCACTCTCGTTACACTCATACCATCTGACATAGACTTACACTCCCTAAGATTCGTTCACACATGAACTCACACAATTTGTTTCTCCTCACTTGGTTCACCCTTGCACCTAGGTCGTTACACTTCATAGATACTCGTCGACTCACCCTCACACATGGGACACTCCTACCCTCCTACATTTTCACTAACTTCTCTCTCTCTCTCTCTCTCTCTCATATGAGAGAGAGAGAGAGAGAGCGCGCAGACTGTCAATCTTGATTTGAGAGAGAGAGAGAGCAGACTGTCAATCTTGATCTGAGAGAGAGAGAGAGAGAGAGAGAGAGAGAGAGAGAGAGAGAGAGAGAGAGAGAGCACTAACTTGTCTCGACACCAGACTGTTGGTTACCCTGTAATCTTGATCTATAAACTGGAGAGAGAGCGAGAGAGAGTTGTTTGTAAGTGAGCCCTAGGGCCTAAGAGTGACCCCGAGAGTCTCGCTACTCTTACATGGTTTAGAATCCATGAGTGAAAACTATTGTTAGATCTCCAAAAATACACAACTGGTTGGACTCTTTTTATGCATAGAGTGGAAGCACTTGGAAAGATGGATTTCCCAAAGGATCTGGAATGGTGAAGGGGATGCCTAAGCATGGAAGGTGTTGTGTGGGGTAGGTATTGTGGATCTAAGGGTATGCTAATTGAGTGAGACTACTGTAGAGATATATATGAAAATTTAGTTGAGTATGGAGAGCATAATGGGTTGTGGGTTGAGATATAGAAACCTATAGGTGTTTCCTTTGCCCTGGTGGACCCATAACCCAGCTTGGGGGTGGACTCTTGGTAGAAATAGTATATGTTGGATATAGCTCCCATGGTTGGGTGGAAAATTGCACTTACACAACTAGTTGCTTGGATCAAGTGGTTCCAAATAACTATTCTTTGTGTTTGAGTATGAAATGTTGTGGTTTGATGTGTAATGAATTCTGTTAAATCCTATGATGTATTATGTTGGTAATTGAATGTATTTTTGTGTGTGGAATGAGATTCATTTATGTTGCTGTTATATTTCATGTTTATTATGCTCTGCACACTATTATTCTTATTATGAATTTGTATATGGCCTTCATGCTTTATTTAGAAACCCATATTTTTCATTACCCCCTCTATGTTGCTTGGTTGATGGATGGGGATGTTATAGAGTGGTATCAGAGCTCTTGGTTGCAACATTGGATCTCTATGGGCTATAAACCCACATTCACAGGTAAAAAAACAAAGAATCATCGAGCAGAAATGAAGAAAATTTTGGCTAAGTGACGAGGAGATAAAAAAACTCAATGGAGAAAGCTCGACAGTGAATCGAAGGATGACATGTGACAACAAGGGTGTCATTGTAGTCTATCGTGGATGCTAAAAAAAAATGCTATGGTGAAACCTCGATGAATTTCGTCTGACATCCAATCAGGAATTGACATGTGGTAGCAGGAGATTGAGCATTAGATGCCACTCATCGGAGTTGGAAACAAAGTATTCATGGGGTAGGTCCGACTAGAAACTCCAATGGTTTGACAAGTTGTAGAGTTTGATTGGAGATTAGATCTCTAATATCATAGATGCAAACAAGGATATTTGGGAGAAGCCCTAAAAGGTTTGGTTCAATAATATATCAAATGTGGACACATGGAAGAAGCAGAGTTACAGGAAATATCGATAGTCAAACCCCACCATGGTGACAAGTGGTAGAATTTAATTTGTTTTCAAAGTTCAATATCGTAGTTGAGATTAATGGCACTTGGGAGGAACCCTAAGAGTTTTGGTCCAATGACGAATGCTGACAGGACACATGTTAATGTTTCACAGTTTTGTGTTTGAGTTTCCCTAAGGAATCACAAAAGGGACTGTTCGATGGGAAGGTCTGATAGTGAGTACCAATATGACACGTGGTGGCACATCGGAGTTATTTTACGATACCATGGATGGAAGGTTCTACAAAAAAGTATGAAAGAGAACATGTGTCGACATTTAAGAGTTTTGTATCAGAGTCGTCTTAAGGTAACACCAAGAGAAATTCTAACAAGAAAACTCAATAAGGTAACATGTTAGCTGTTGGGCCAGGAAAAGGGCTAAGGAAAGTGCACAAGGAAGAAGCACACATGCAAGCAATAAAGGGAAACAGGTGCGTATGACAAAAGGGAAAATCAAGCTAGGAAGGAATTAGCACAGATAAGATGAAAACATGCGCATGACGGAGAAAGAACATGAGGATAAATACGACAAGGAAGGCAGATCCGAGTCGGTGGAAGAGGTAGGTGGAGAAGTTAAAGCTGGAAGGTGGAAGTCAAGGAAGACTGTAGAAGGACGAGCCAACAAAAGAAAGAAGGACAATTTTGCGTCTAGTTATGACTGGTGTAGACTGTGGTTAATGTCTTCCAGGACTTCATGGCTAGGTATGGGCTGACATTTAAGTAACATAAGATATTTTGTAAGTTGATGAGTCTGTAATAACTGAGTTGTACCCAGTCGACCCTCAGAGGTCTTGTAAATATTATAAATAGGAGGAACCCACTCTATATAAGGGCTCATTCGGTAATATGAAGAAATAGTAGTTAGAAAGTCGGTTAGAATCCACAGGATTTCAGTAAGATTGAGTAGAAGTAGGAGGCTGTTGAGCTGCGAATCTGGCAGCTATGTGCGTATACCGCTAAAAGTAGAAGGAATCTACAGCTGAGTGCACAGATAGTAGGATAGAAGAGCCGATCCAGGCTCTGTGCGGATCAGTAGGAGTAGATAGAAGAATAAACCAGAGAGCATGAGAGCAAGAAGATTGAGTCAGAAAGACATATCTTAAGAACAATCTGCATATTGCAGGCTGTAAGGTGCTATATCCAATTCTCATGCCAGATGAAGATCACCTTGGTGGTTTTTCCCAGATGGGTTTCCACGTTATTCCTTGTGTATATGAATGAATGTTGTTGAATGGTGAATGTTTACATGAATATTTGCTTACTGTATGTTATTACAGTTACTAGTGAATGTATGTCATAATCTAGTTTATCTATGAATGAATGGGTAAGTGTTGGTTGGAATGGTATGTATGAATCATGGTTAAGTTGTTAAGTCCAAATATAGTCACGCCCTGTCTGATTGAGTATAAGGGATCAGTTGCGTTACACTGTCGCGCCAGCTGTGCGGTTATAAGGATGAGGTTGGGTCACGTGCATGTTGTGACACCTCTTAGTACTGTTGACAAGATGCCGTAAGACTCCATCCTGTCACCTTTGTCGAGCACCTTGGCCCGATGCCAAGGGACTATACTCCCTCACCAACTGCGAAAACATGGTTTTAGAAGTTACCCATTAGATATCTCGGGTGAGATTGTGCCTGCCTCACAAGTGTTGTTGGTATTGTGGTGTTATTGAACCGTGGGTCGAGACAAGAAGGAGAAAGAGGCCAAAAAATGGTTTTGTTGCCGAGACTGGGATCAGAAAGTCTCAGCTATGTTATGGGCATATTGCATGACTTTCAAGCGACTGACAGGCTACACCCCATTCATATTGGTATATGGACAAGAGGCTATTGTACCCATGGAGTACATTGTGTTGAGTCTAAGAATTGTTGCACTGACGGAGATGACGGAGGGAGATGTTGTTGAACATAGGTTGTCACAGCTTGTTCAAATGGAAGAAGAACACTTCGTCGCAGGCTATCACCAGACTGTAGAGAAGCAAAGATAGAAAGCATGGCATGATCACCATATCAGGGTAAAGCCATTCAAACTTGGAGGACTAGTGTTGCTATATGATTGCAAGTTTTTTAAGCACCTAGGAAAGTTAAAGACGCATTGGCTAGGGCCATATGTGATCGCGCATATCACTAATATGGGCGCAGTAAAACTGCAGAAACTAGATGGTACGTATGTCGCGGGTATGGTGAACGACAGTCGCCTAAAACCATACTACAACGGTCATAATATTTTTGGGTAGAAGCGCAACTGAAAAAAAAAAAAGGGGGGGGGGGGAAAGACGTAAAAATTGTTTTGNAAAATTGTTTTGTCGCATGTCTGTGACTGAACTAGTGCAGAGCGCAGAAAAAGGCAGAGAGTGCTGTAAAAATTGGAAATGATAGGCTAAACGATGTTCGACACTTAAAAGAAATATCCGACAAAAGACTGAGTTGGTTATGACAGCTAAGCGTCATTAATTCGACGATATATGAGGAGAATGGTGACGTGCTTTTTGGTCCCATCAGTCATCCTTGACATAACTTCCATAACTATGTTGATAGGTACAACCCATAGATCAAGTAGCAGAGTTAATGAAAGGAATGTGTCAGCCGAGAAGCCCATGTGATTGATTGACATCCACCTTCGCTTACTTGATGACTGCAGAGCATGGGGGCACGTATAAATAAAAGGGTTCACCATCAAGCATACTTTTACGCACATAAAGAGAGCCAAAAGAACTAGATCACAGCATTTGCAGAGCTGAATCCTATCATTCTTTTGTAAGTAAGCCGATACCCATGGTAATTGAGATCCCCAGTGAGAGCGAGCTATCCTACGCAACCATTATCTCTGGTTTCCCAATTGAGGAAGAAGAAATCGAACTGTCGGAGGTACAACAACCATAATTCCAACTAGATGCTGATCATATGGTGAGAACCCGAAAGCAACCTACCCCAACAAACATACCTATACCTACAGCTACTCCTCGACCTACGGTCGCCCCTGCCAAGATTCCAATTCCTGGTTTGTGCCCCGTGCCGCATCTAGTTCAGAGATCACCAGCTACAGCTGCAGCTGCATAACCATTTAGAGAGCCAACAAACGGTGGACAAAGCACACCTGGACAATCATCCTAGCCTGAGAGAGCAAGGAAATGGAAGGCTAAGGCCATTTCGAGCAATACCGACAAAGCACCCATGGAGGAAGACGCATAGGAGGAAGAGTTCATGGAGGAAGACCCCTCATCGTGCAGAGGCCCTGATGCCGAGGATGATGATGAAAAATTCCCCATTATGTCTGGCCAAGGAGAGCTGATGCGAAGAAAGTGGAGCTTCCGAAGAGGGCCAATACAATTCTGATAGCGCCAAGAATATTTGAGAACATTCCCCTCCTAGTGGACATAATTCCGAAGATCATCAAGTTAAAGTTCCAAGACTTCGACACCCGACATCAGGAAGGGTTGAATAGAGCAGACTGTATGGTCCGGGACTAGCCCAACCTGAATGGACCATAGGTGTTAAGGCCAATGCAATGGGTTGAGGGCATTGGCCGCGCAGGTTTGATAAATCTACTATTTATGCCACATTTTGGCCATAGTCTTCAGGTCAACACATACGTGAAACAAATTTTGGTCTATTTTCCATAGAGGATTCCTATGGCTTAATCGACCATACTTAGCCGATGTCAAGCTTATTGCTGCAATAACGGGTCTACCAAAGGAAGGAGATGAGCCCATGCCATACTTGGCCCATAAAGACACCACTAAAACAAAGCAGAAGTACAACCTTCGGCATGCAAAAAGGGGATTCCTGATTGGCCCTATCGAAGATGCAAGTGTGCGGTTCGCCACAAGAATCCTCTCTTGTAAGCTGCTACACAAGATGAGGCCCACTTAGTGTACTATCAGAACAATCGAGCTTGCAGAATTATGTGCCCTAGGTGGGATTTTTAACTGGTCATGGTTCTTATTGAATGAGCTGATAGATGATGCCATACAGGCCCAGGAGGACCCTAACTACAAATTCCAATACTCTTGACTGCTTGTCCTGATCTCGTTCACCCTGTGGGCCAACCCACCAGATTATGAACAAATGGGCATCCCACTACCTTGCCATGGGGAAAAGTACTAGAACTTGTGGGAAGACAAGAAAGACAAGATCTGGTAGAAGGATAACAACATCGAGTTATTTTCACACGCAGAGGTGTTGAATGATGTTGTCTGTTGATCTCACCGAATCCAGGCCGCGATAGTGTGCAGGTATGTAGCCTTCATTAATTTTCAGGCCGCTGCGCATAATATGGTTTTGGAGCCAAAGAAGGACCCAACAAAGTAAGCGCATAACACAGGGTTCATAATCACTGATGTTGATGTGGACGAAATTATTAAGGAATGACCAGATGAATGGCGCGACCCACTAGCAGAGTCGCTGCCCGAAGGACAAAACAAAGAGGAACCACCAGTGCACCAAGTTGAAGGCCAAGAAAACGAAGGAGGCGATGATAAAAAAAATTAGTCACATGACGGGGACAAGGTAGATGATAATGCAGGTGGGGGTGGCACTGATCATAATGATTCAAAGCGCACGCCTAGTGAGGAGAACATCCCAACCCAGCATCAAACGCAACAAAAATAAAGGTAACCCCTGCGAAAGAAGAGAAAAGCAAGCAAAATGAATAACACAGACACCTTGACTGAGGAGGATGTTCGTGCGATAGTAGAAGTTGTCACAGATGTCACAAGGGACAACCTCACCACTTTAAGGACGCAGCAGACAAGTGTCGCTGATCAGGTGTCGCAGCACCTTAATCAGCTTGAAAAGGCCATTAACGATGTCAAAGTCACTATGAAGGCTGAAACATATGGCATGGATCCAAGTGTCCCATTAGTCACGTCCGAGCTGGTGCCGTTGATCAAGGTAAAAATACAAGCGCAGGTAATGGAGACAAGAACGACTGAGTTTGATACAACTATGCATGAGTTCAAGAGCATGCACATAGACTTCTCCAAAATAATATTAAGCAAAGTCTATGAGATCCAGCAGGTAGTCGTGATCAAAGTATGGTTACGGGAGAATGTCATTGCCTATTAGGAAACAAAGTAGCAAAAGAAAGCAAAGGCGCAAAAGTCCCTCCTTAGGAACAAAGAGCAGGAAATTACCACGCGTGAGCAAAGAAGGGTTTCACTCGCTGAAACTATTATGAACGTCGTTGGCGAGTTCCCCCTGAAGTGGGCCAGGAAGATGAAGATTAAGCAACTAAGGTTGCCTGACTATCATGCATTGCAATGGAGCTAAAGAAGTAGGTTGAGGAGCTTCAAGCTAGGAAGGTACCAAGCACACCTCTTGAGGTGCTCGAGGAGAGAATAAGAGCTGCGTTTGAGGCTATTGGGAAGATCACTAAGGGACAAACACTCTACATGAAGGAATTTGGCGTTGTTTCCATGATTTAGGAAGTGCTCCTGGAAGATGAGACTGTAGAAAACATAAAGGAAAGCGCCCGACAGGCAGACGAGAAAATCAGCACATCAAAGGAAGAAATGAAGAAGCTGCCCTTCAAGGAGAAGGTGATAAAAATGGTTGAGATCAAGCAACTACAACAGGAATTTCAGGGTCTACGTGATCAATAGTGGACTAGGGAAGCTGAGGTAGAGACACATCAGTCAGAGACCGTGCCACTCACAGGTCTTATTCAGCCTGTGCAGCAGAAGCTTCAACAAATCGCATAATCACTAGAGGTAGGATCATCATAGAGGAAGTTGTTAAAGTGCAGCAGATGGTGAAGGAGTTCTAAGACAAGGTTGTTCCTCCCGTGTAGTCTGAACCTACGCCAGAAACATGAATTTTGGGGAAAAGTAAAGTTTTGTAGCAGGACATCATTGTGGACAAGTTTATTTTTTCTTAGTGTCTCGGGACAATGCACATGTGACTGTTGGGGGCCTGTTGGGCCAGGAAAAGGGCTAAGGAAAGTGCACAAGGAAGAAGCACATGCACAATAACTAAAGGGAAAAAGGCACGTACGACAGAAGGGAAAAGCAAGCTAAGAACAAATTGGCACAAACACGATGAAAACATGCACGCGATGGAGAAAGAACAGGAGAATAGTTGCGACAAGGAAGGAAAATCCGAGTCGGTGGAAGAGGCAGGTGGAGAAGTTAAAGCTTGAAGACAGAAGTTAAGGAATATTGTAGAAGGATGAGCCAACAGAAGAAGGAAGGACAGTTTTGCATCTAGTTATGACTGGCGCAGACGAGCTGAAAGACATTTTCGCGACTAGTTAAAACTGTGGTTAATGTCTTCCAGGACTTCATGGTTAGGTATGGGACAACATTTATGTAACATAAGATATTTTGTAAGTTGTTAAGTTTGTAATAACTGAGTTGTACTCAGTTGACCCTAAGAGGTATTGTAAATATTATAAATAGGAGGAACCTGCTCTGTATAAGGGTTCATTCGGCAATATGAAGAAGTAGCAGTTAGAAAGTTGGTTAGAATCCACTGGATTTCGGCAACGTTGAGTAGAAGTAGGAGGTTGTTGAGTTGTGGATGTTACAGCTATGTGCGCAGACCTCTAGAAGTGGAAGGAATATGCAGCTGAGTTTGCATATTGTAGGACAGAAGAGTCAATCCAGGTTGTGTGCAGATTAGTAGGAGTAGATAGAAGAATAAACCAAAGAGAATGAGAGCAAGAAGATTGAGTCAGAAAGACATATCTTAAGAATAGTCTGCAGATTGTAGGCTACAAGGTGCTATATCCAATTCTTATGCCAGATGAAGAGCACCTTGGTGGTTTTTCCCAGATTGGTTTCCACGTTATTCCTTGTGTATACGAATGAATGTGGTTGAATGGTGAATGTTTACATGAATATTTGCTTACTGCCTGTTATTACAGTTACTAGTGAATGTATGTCATAATCTGGTTTATCCATGAATGAATGGGTAAGTGTTGGTTGGAATGGTATGTATGAATCATGGTTAAGTTGTTAAGTCCAAATATAGTCACACCCTGTCTGATTGAGTATAAGGGATTATCTACGCTGTGTTGTCGCACCAGTTATGGGGTTATAAGGATGAGGTTGGGTCATGCGCATGTCATGATGCCTCTTAGTACTATTGACAAGCTACCATAAGACTCCATTCTGTCACCTTTGTCGAGTGCCTTGGCCCCACGCCAAGGGACTATACTCCCTCACCAACTGGGGAAACATGGTTCTAGAAGTTACCCATTAGATATCGGGTGAGACTGCTCCTTCCTCGTAGGTGTTGCTAACTGAGCTTTCTCTGTCGGGCCGATGTCTTGTGGTTTATTGTTGGTATTGTGGTGTTGTTGAACCCCGAGTTAAGACAAGAAGGAGAAAGAGGCCAACATCAGCTCATCAGATTTTTTTCATTGGAGTTGTTTTAAGGAGTCCCAGAAAGAAGGTCCAATGGAAAGCCTTGAAGAGTACACACATAAGCATATTAGTATTTTTTCATAGAGTACCCAAGTGAAGATAGTGAATAAAACCACTAAAAGAAAGGGTCTATGAATGGAGTCTCAAGTGGGCATGTAGTTGATAATTGAAGTTATATTCTAAAGGTATACAATGAAGCACATATTGTGAAGGGATGACAAGTGAGGTTCGATAACCAATCGAATTAGAGCATAGTGTTGAATAGGAGGTTAAAAGAAAGATCCTTTCCATGAATGACCTAGATCACATCATGCACCCTGGAAACCATTTATCGTCAACCTGAACCTATCCACTGTAATCCAAAATTTGTTCATCGATAACATGTACAATGTTTACCATTAACCTTATACTATTTACCATTAACCAAAAGTAGTCGATGGTAAAGGAAAAGGAAAGTACTATGAACGACTAGGCTCTAACTACATGTGTCCAACGGGTTGACCTAAACCATTGGTATAAGTGAAGGGTTGTGGATTAGACCCATTTCCAAAAAAGATTCATCGAGGAAAAAGACAATGGTACTCATCATCAACTTTCAAGTTTTAGGAAAGCACGGGAATTGGGTAAATTCATTGATGTGGAAAGGATGTAATGTTGAACTCATAAATAAAAAAAGTGCATGCTTATAAGCGATGGTTATCTTATCCATGAGGGAACAAATGTGCATAATCAAATTTTGAAGGGGTGGTTAGATGTTTCTAAAATTTGATCAGAAAAAGATCGTAGCCGTAATTTGACTGAAATTGTCAATATGGATAAATTCCTAGAATGCATGAAATTGATTTTATGATTTTCTCAAATTTCAATGAGGCTAACAAACATGTTTATTTGAACACTTTTGCAAATTCAGTTTCTCATCAGGGACAACATTCAATATTGTGCAAGTAGGGATTCTTCATTATGTTAATCCTAGAAGCTCATTATCATGGAAGATGCCCAAGATCCCTAGGAAGTTGAAACATATGTTGTGGGGGGGAATATATAGGTTGAGAATGCAGAGATAGAATCCAATAACAAGAGAAATCAAGTAACTCCCCAAATATTGCAGAAACCATGAGGAGCCTAGGAGTTGAGCTACATAGTTGAAAAGCAGACAATAAGAAATTGATTAGAGCCTAAGAAGAGAAAAATTAATTAAACATAGATATTCTCCAAAACCTAACTGATATCCAGAAGAAGCTTCACTAACGACATCACACAAGAAATGGGTTAAAGAGCAAGAAGTCCCATAGTTTGAGAAGGGAATCTGAAGGAGGTTTATGTAGTCCAAACATATATTCTAGTGAGTCCTTTGATAAAGAAGACCCCATTAAATGTTCATTGTCCTCTTCTCTTAGGAAAAAGAGGAATAGGGAATCCAAGAACAACTCTCATGGAGAGTTTAGGAAGGTGAAACTTCCTACATTTGATGGTGGATCAAAGTATGTCCAGGAATTTAAGGATTGGCTTCTTGGTATGAAGAAGTATTTCCAAGTCCAAGACTAATCAAGAAGCATGAACACAAGGGTGGGCATATAAATATGAATTAAATAGCTTCCATATGGTGGATCACCTTCGAAAAGTGACGACTATTAGTAAAAGGAATATTGTGTGGAAGCAATTCAAGAAACATCAAACAAAAGTACCACTCTGATAGGTACTATGATGGAAAAACCAAGAAATTCCATGAGTTGAAGCTGGGATAGATGGCCATGGAAGAATATACCAATAATATATTGGAGCTACTGTGATATGTTAAGTATATTAGAGATGAGAAAGTTAAGTTTCAACGCTTTGTAAGTGGGTTACCCTAGTCTTACAAAGACAAGATCGAATTTGATGAACATTGAACTCTAGATGAATCCATAAGGAAGGCCAAGCATTGTTATGAGCAAAATAAATGTAAGCCATAGTTCGAGAAGGAATGGAAGGATAAGAAGAAGGAGAGGTTTGACTAGAGTAAAAAGGGGTTCAAGCCTCCCCATTTCAAAAATTAGCAAAGACAAGCACCACAAGGTATGACTAATCCGATAAGGATAGTAAGAGACAGGATGAGAGAGCTAAGAGAGCCACTTCAATGTTGGGGAGGAGGATCGGATCATAGGATTAAGGATTATCCACATCAAAATGAGAGTGTGAAGAGGGTTTACTATGTCCAAGAAGCTGGAACTATGGATTAAGTGGCGAAGATTGGTCTTAGAATTTATGCAACGCTAGAGAACCATCAATCAAAACATCATTAAACTGTGGTTGAAGTTAAAGGTATGATTGCCAAGCAATCCATCTCTATTTTGACTGACCCTGGATATAATCATAGTTATATCACTCATATAATGGTTAGTATTGTGTTTTTAATAAAACATGGCATGGTAGATCATGGTTGGTTCAACTAGCCACTGGAACCAATAGTAAAGCCAGTGAGCTAGTGAAGAGTTGTTGTTATAATCTAAGGGATTACATATGGTAACCAATAGCACAACAATACATAACAAGATGCAACATCATACATACATACATGAAGGTATGAGAAATAATACAAGTAGTGGTTACATGAGCAACAAGTTATCTTATATTATAACACCATCATGTACAAAATCAACATTACATCTTTTGGCTTACCAACCTATTATATATGGAAAATAAATAGTTATATAGTTATAACTTCCTAACTATCTGGTCAATCTCCCTAATTGACCCTACTAACTGAGGTGACTGATCTCTATTCGGTCGGGAGGACCTAGTCGGTTGGTCGACTAGGATCCTCCAACATCACCCCCACCCAAAAACATTTCTTCTTTCGAAGAGAACATGTAGATGTGAATTTTTATACAATTTTGACAAAATTATAAAAATAAGAAAGTATTCAGAGTTGTTGTGATTCGGATGCTTCGCATGGTGGAGTAAATTTAACACATGCTTCAACGATGGTTGGGGAAAAAAGGGAGAGGTGGTATTGAAAGTCATCCCATTCAGTGAGGACAATCCTGATGTTTGTTACCATGATAGTAAGGTCTGATAGTCATATTTCTTTTACTTGCATAGGTTGATCCACCATATTTTGTATGTTTGGAATAAAGTTATGTATATGGATTTTTATTGATCTCATCAATTTGTAGATGAGGTTAGTCAACCAACCAAATTCTTCCTGTGCTCATTCATCTTCATGTAGCCATTGGTATTATTTTCTCCTTATTTGGTCTTCTCAATGTTGCTCCATGTGAATTTGGTCATCCAAAGTTTGTGTTGTGACTGGTTTGTCTGATTGCTTCTTTCTATAAAGTTCCAATAAACTGCTCTGCCTATTCTAAATCTCAATGCAAATTTTTCCATAATATGAGTATCGATTATTGAGAATGATTGATGCTTTTGATGCCTATATTTCATATTCTTTTAGCTTTTGGTTGCATTCTTCAAATGCTCTGAATTAGTCGGTAATGAGGAGGCCAATTTCATATTTTTATTTCTATACTAGTTGGTCTTCGACTTATTCATAACTTTCAAGCATAAATTCAACTAGAGTTTGCATTTTATCGATTGTTTTCTCCAAGTGAGGCTCTGGTAGTGGCCCAAGAATCTGCTCTTCCTATGATGAACATGTTGTCCATACACTTTCATATTCCTCCTTTAGTGTTTTCATCCTTTTGGAGTCTTTTGGCCAACTTTCACTACGTTCTTTGGTAGCCAGCTTGATGAAGTCATCAAGTTCATGTTCCTATGGTTTATAGGGAATAAAGACGGATTTGCCTGCTTTTGATCGCGGTGCTGGTTGTACTATAAAAGCTAGCTTGGTGTCACTTTTTTTCTTCCTATTTTTCTTTTCGTATATGACTTGTTTTCATTTTTGTTGGAAGTCATCGTTGTCTACAGAGCGGTCGATGTAGCTGCATTAGAAGAGGGCGGTGTGGAAATTGATGGATTTGAAGTAGATAGGGTTGATATGGTCGTAGTCGAGGGTGGCAAGGTTTTCAATGGTGAGGTCGATTGAGGTAGAGTCGATGATGGTAATGTTGATATATTTTTAACTTCGGTATGTATTCACTTGTATATTTATTATTGTATTTCATTATACCCCTACAAAGATGTTTATTCCTCCGATCGGGAGAGTCATTAATATAATAAAGTCATGTAAATTCATTGGGGTTAACCCTTCGTTGTAAGTTGGGGAAATAGTCCCCACAATTGAGTTGAGGTTAACCCTCTGTTGTAAGTCGCGGCAATAGTCCCCACAGTTGAGGGGTATTAGGGTTATTAGACTCTCCTAGTGAGGTCAGCCCTGTAAGAGTAAAAGTCAAGTGGAAAACAAGTATAAATAGAGAGTGAGACTCTCTATTTGCAACACACACTCACTCAACTTTAATGCAAGAGTGAGAGAAGAGGAGATCACATAAGTGAGAGAGATAACAGCTGTTGGAGATCATCTTTGTGTTTTTGGGTTTTACTTTTGCTGTTGGTGCTCATTCTATCTTTGAGGAAGTTTCAGGGTTTTCTCCTTTATGGTTTCCCCAAGGAAAACTCTTTGTGTCTCTTGTCTCTTGGGATTATTGCTGTGCATGTTATTCTCTGAGATAAGATCCTAGATCATATAGATTAAATGATAAAAATATAACATGGTATTAGATCTAACTTGAGAAGAAGACACTATGCAGCTGCAGAAGCTAGGGATTCTTACTTTGTGGGTCTCTCTCCACAGATCATCAAC
This sequence comes from Pseudotsuga menziesii, assembly GCA_001517045.1. Lineage (NCBI taxonomy): Eukaryota > Viridiplantae > Streptophyta > Pinopsida > Pinales > Pinaceae > Pseudotsuga > Pseudotsuga menziesii. The sequence goes on from LPNX011225467.1 coordinate 59,040, forward strand.
AAAAGGAGGCTAGGTTAACTCTCCATTGAAGGGGACATCTTTTTGTCAAAGCAAAATTTGATTCCGGGCATTTTTCAGTTTTTGACCAGTCACTACTGCGGGAAATTAGGGATTTTCATAAAAGAGGAATATTTGAGTGAGCCTAGCATAGGATTTATCTCCTCCTTAAAATCGAAATTTAGAGACCAAGATCAAAATTTTTGGTTGGGTAAAACTCCAGTAAAGTCAAACCCTAATTTGACCTTGGACCAAAAAGCCCTAAAAGACTAAAACTAGTAATTTTGGTTCATTCGCTATATCTCGAGATTGGAGAAGTATTAGGAGCCTAAAATTTGACAGGCCGAAGATAAATTCGTCATGCACCCTGTGATAAATTTTCACAGGCCGAAGATAAATTTGTGATGTACCCTGTGATAAATTTTCAGCCTCAGATTCACTAAATTATGGGATATAGGATTCCTCCAAATCAGGGTTTCAAACTCTCCCTGGATACACTCCTAAACATGACAACTAGGGAAAATTGCTATATCTAGGGCTACGAAGGTCCAAATGAAAATTTGCAAGATGTTCTAGATAGGGCACAGACTATACTTTCTATGGTAAAAAATTTTAGACCCCGAAGGTGAAACAATGACACGTGGAAGTCTGTACAAGTTCGCTATGCTGAACAATCCTGAAAGAAGTCACCATAGGAAAACTCTCATAAGTCCCAATTGGTGAAACCAATTATGCTCAAACCCACGGTGTTGGAAAGAGGAGAAATGAGGCTACCTCATTGCGGAGTTTCAGACACAAAAGAGTATTACTTTCAGATATATTGCAGAAACAATATCATGAAATTTTGCAAAAGAATTTGAAGAAAACTAGGGCATCAGATATTTTGTAGTTCTGATCACAGTTTTGGGAATTTGATTATGCTGCACAGCTCTCCTTGAGGAGGTGCATATTTCTATCCAATCAGATCTAAAAGATTCCAAGTTTTGAAAATTAGGGTTTCTCTGACAAACCATAGATCAGCTAGATTAGGAACCAAGACAGACGCCTTAAATCGGTAAGATCTAATCTTTTGCTATTTACATTTGAGGTTCTCATTTCAAAATGACCGATCACACCAGCTTGATGAAAAGCTTGGTGAAGTTGACAACTTCCAAGTATGGAAGTATAGGACCTTAATGATCCTTGAAGAAATTGACTTGGATCAATTCTAAGAGCCAAAGGGAGATGTGGCTAAGGCTAGAGCCAAGAGAATCATTGCAGATTCTATTAAAAATCATCTTTCATGTGTCATCCATGAAGACACCAAAAGGAAGTGTTTGATGCTATGACGAAGCAATCGAATAAGAATGAGATATTGTTATAACCACCTTGAATGGCCTCCTAGGATCATGTGATTCATACATTCATGGAATGTGTGCCAGAAGGAAGTGATTACCTTCAATAGACTTTGGGAAGAGTGCACACAAGAAGAAGCTCGACTCATAATAAAAGAAGAGAAGATGGGAGCAACTGAAGCTCAAGCTTTCATGATTCAAAAAAGATCCCTCAAGTGAGGAGGAATATGAAGGACTCAATTCTTAAAGAACCTCTTATCCATATTAGCATTTGGATAAGAAATTATGATGTTATGAATGAAGAAGGCGATGAAGTTGAAGGCTCAAGAAGGAGTCTATCCACAAAACAAATAATGATAAGTATTTGAATTATCTTTTCCTATATATCTAGTTGTTTATATGATATTGTTCAGTTGTAGAATGTTTGCATTGATGACAGTATACTACTAATATGCATGTGATGGGTAAGTAGCTCATGGTGCTATACAACTCTACATTTCTACTTATCTAGAATGAAACGTCTTTGTTGACATATTGGATTAGTGCACAATCTCAATGATGTCATGGTAGAGATGGAAGGCATCTAGAAAGTTTATGTGAGATATGGATGAATGTTGTATTGGCTAAAATAGTTTCATGATTATATCTTTACGCATAATAATTTTCCATTATAAATATGCATTATGAAATGTTTCTGTTGGGGCCCCAAAAATCGCAGGCAACAACAGTAAGGGATTCTCCCCAATCAACGTTCCCAACTAGCCCGTTGACTGTTTGGTATAGGGAATCCGTCCGGTTTACGGTCCAGCTACCGTAGGTCAAAATAACACAACAAAGGGCTTTACCGGTTGCGGCTCGGTCCACCGTGAATTTGGTATTTTTTGACTTAATGTATGATATGCAAGTGCCTAACTAACAATGCAGGGTGCTAAAGATGCAAGGAACAATCACAATGTGATGCGCAGGTTCTTACCTCTCGTCTTAAGGTTCACAAGCACCCAAAACACATACGACACAAAAAATAAACTAACTACCTAAACTATCCCTAGGGAGCAGAGTTATCATTCATTGGTGAGTAATACATTTTGTACGTGCATTATGAAGAGTTACAGATAGCTGATACTTCATTAAAGACACATGAACAATTACAGATATTTAAACAACCAAATAGCCAATTATTTTATGAACGACATTTATTACTCACAGTGGAAGACATCCCAAAAGATACTGAAGAACACTCAACAAGAACATAGGTTCAGGAAGTTAAATACTCTCACAGTAAATGAAACACAGCTGAAAACAAAATAGTTCCTCTTCAACATTATTCATTTAGTCGCATTGATACATTCCACATTTCGCTCTCTCCAGCAGGCAAAAGTTGCACTTTCTGACTGTAAAACGAAGTAGTTCCTCTTACAAGCAAAAGAGTTTACAAATTTTTCAGGGGAAAAATCCCTTGTAACTTCTCCCTTTCTAGTATTTAAACAAAATAGTAAATCGTTTGGGTTTCCCCCAACGCATGACCTTTCGGTCTCCCCAGCGTTTCATATTTTTCTGAGTTGTCTGTATGCACTCATGATTCTTTTAGTAACGGACCAGTAGTCAGGTTTGTGCCTTTAGCGATATTGACCTTGTCTTCCGCATCGAGGTCCCGTTCAGTGATTTGGTCGGTGTCGTTTCAATTTTTTACTAAATTGTTCTTCTACGTCTTCATGCATAAGCTCATCACGCACACCTGCAATTAATCCCCGCGCATTATCCATTTGGGACTGTGTTACGAAACGGAGCGGCAGATTATACAAACTGAAACGACTTCTCCACAAAACAAATGGCCTGGTGCACCACGGCGGAAGTCGGAAGGATACTGACATCGAAAGTCAAAGGCTTGGCTCAGCCGCAATGGCGGGAAGGAAAAGAAGACTAAGATGCGCAATTCAAAGCTGTGGGCGAGAAAACTCCATCGGAGATCGGGTGACTTTGACATCGAACGCCAAAAGGATTTCCCAGCCGTAACTGCGGAAAGACAAGCATTAAAATGATGCAAAACGTGGGTGGGCGAGGGCTTAGTTGGACGTCGGAAGACATTCGAATCGGAAGCTCAATAGCTTTCCCAGCCGCAACGGTGGAAGGGTAAAAGTTACGGGCAAGCGATTGAAGGCAAATACGAATCGGACGTCGGAGCGATTTGGACTTCGGGCGCTAAATCGCTTTGGGAGCCGCAACGGCGGAGGGAAAAAGAACAAAAGTAGCTGATTTAACAAAAAAAATTAAGTGTTCGAAAGCCTTTAAAAAAAATCAACAACAGTCAAAGACCATTTCATTTTCAAAGCGACGGCTTGTCAAAGACAATTGGCAAAACTAAACCCAACTATGGGACCCGCTGCAAGAATTCAAGCACAAACAATTCTGGGAACAGACTGCATATAAATTGTTCAAAATATCCAGACTTAAAGCATGACCGAAGAAACATCAAGGATGAAACAACCTGAAGCGATATTCAGTTATGAGGAGGGGCCCAAAATTTAAGAGATTTGGGGAGAAAAGTTGCAGTAGCAACAACTGGCGATTACCTGGTGAACCTAGATCTCTGGGCGATCAACCTTTGAGTGATAGACTGTTTAACAACAAAAGCATCATATTGAATTCTTCCAGCAATATGGATTTCTCAAATGACAGAAGTGTGTACCCTTAGTCATTGATGACAGTCCAATTAGGGAGAGTGAAAACCAGAATCGTCAAGTCCGGATAACTATGCTGAGGCCAGAGGATGAGTTTCATTATTATCTTTGTCTTCAGGTGGCTAATAGCTTTGGACACCACAGGATTGTAGCATACGGTAAACATAAATATTCGTTTGTTCCTCATTCCCATGCCATTTTAACACTTTTTCTTGTGCTTTTGGACTTTTGTCCCTTTTCATATGAGTTTGCTTACATGCCTTCCTTACTGAATTTTAATTCAGGATCCTCTATCCCATAGTGTCCTTTTGTGTGAGTGGTGTACTTCAAGTTTAAAATCACGGACGGAGAGGATCTTTCGGTAATTTAGTACTTATGATTCAGCATCTGCTTTGATGTATGATGCTTTTCATAGGAATTCTTTGACTCTTATATGCCTTTTGGCATTCGTTTCTTGGCATGGGATCATTTATATTTAATATACTATTCACCTTGCTTCTTTCCATGGGTCCTCTGCTGTCCTCCCCTAGACATTTTAAGTGTGACGTGGATGGAGCCTCAACATAGTATTCCGGACTCTTTGAATCCGGTTTATTATACAGGGATTAAACAGGACTTCAATGCACACAGAGCTATTCGAGAAAACTGCTAAACTGGAAGAAGTTCTTTCACAGCAACACACAGTCCGATACCAAAACGTTTATCAAACCCAAAAATTTCGGATGTATTCCATGCAACCGCAGGTTTGCTCCCTTTATTGAAATCAACAAAACAAGCTAAAAAACATGACTCAAAAGAGAGCCAAATAAATTATTTATATACAAGACAGAAGAAATCAAACAAACTCAGGAAAAATAAGGCTTGAGAACCAAACCATTTACTGGTAGGTTCTCCTCCCACCCCTGCAGATCTTGCAACTTGTAAGTAGAAGGACCAAGCTTGGCTGCAATCTGAAAAGGGCCTACCCACAACTGCTGGAATTTGGTATGCTTTCCTTTCTCATCATGGGGGTGGTCCCATTTGAGGACTAAGTCTCCTACTTCAAAGTCTTTTGTCCCAGCTTTATGCTTGTCGAACCATCTCTTAACTGACTCTTGTTGTTGCTTAAAGCGTTCTTTGGCTTTAGATCTAGCCTCTTCTGCTTTCAGGAGATTATATATTCTTATTTGTAAAACTTCATCATCCGACCCCCTAGACTCTTGAGCTAGTATGGAAGATGGTAACATGATATTGGGAGGAAGGATGGCTTCTTTACCATAGACCAGGGTATATGGAGACACTCCTATTGCAGATTTGGGGGTGACTCTATCATCCCACAGGGCGTTTGGTAGTGCTGAGTGCCAACTCCTCTGGTTTTCTATTACGGTCTTCTTTATGATTCTAATCAGATTTTTATTAGAGGATTCAACCAGGCCATTCCCTTGTGGATAGTAGTTAGCAGAATAATGCAATTTTATTCCTTTATCATGAGCAAAGGCAGTTAATTTAATTGATGAAAAGTATTTAGCATTATAAAAAACTAACGAAATTGGAACTCCAAACCTGGTCATGATATGATCTTGCAGAAAGCTGATGACTTCGTCTTCATTTATCTTGCACAACGGGACAGCTTCGACCCAGCGAGTGAAATAATCAGTTGCAGTCAGAATGTATTTGTGTTGGAGAGAAGAATTCGGTTTTATTTCTCCAATAATATCTAGCCCCCATTGCTCGAATGGTTCCGTGATCATCACAGACTTTAGGGGTGCTGTTGCTCTAGGCTATCTTCCACCACACCTTTGGCAAATATCACATTTCCTGACATGTGCATGTGCATCCTTAAAGAGCGTAGGCCAGTAGTAACCTACCCTGAGGATTTTGTGGGCTATGGTATCCCCTGAATAATGTCCTCCAGCAGGACCGTCATGTAATTCCGACATTACTTTCTTTGCATCTTCTTTTTCTAAGCATTTGAGGAGAACCCCGTTATAATTCCTTCTGAATAATACTCCTTCAACAAGTTGATAGGAGGCCGATTTAAGACGCAGCGCTCTTCTTTGCTTGGAATTCCAATGTTCTGGCAACAGCCCTGACTGCAGGTAATGCACAAGGTCTCTATACCAAGACTCGGGAGCTGTAAACAAAGGACATACATCCATTACATGTAATTCGGCCTCATCCTCCCATGCTTGCTCTTCATTGTTCCAACTTTCAGTCATCAGCTTGCACAATCCTTGTCCTTTCACTATAGAGGCTGGCTTGAATTCAAGGTCGTATTCTTGAAGAGCTGTTACCCAGTTGCCCCTTCTTTCTCCTAACTCTTTCTGTATGAGAAGGGATCTTACAGCTGGGTAGGGGACTATTACCTTAGTTCGATTTTTTAATATATAAGGCCTGAATTGCTTCACCGCCTTAAATACTGCGTAAGCTTGCTTATCAATGGCTAGGTATTTTAATTCAGCCCCTTGTAGACCAGTACTCATAAAGGAGATTGGGAATTCATCCCCCCTTTCTTCCTTTTGGGTGAGCACAGCTGCTAGCGAATCATTGGACGCAAAAGTATATAAAATAAAGTCTTTATCGAAATCTGGACTTTTCAAGGAAGGTGCGTGTGCAACATCAGTTTTAATTTTGCTGAAAGCATTCTTCTCAAGTTCAGTCCACTTGAACTGTGCATTCTGCTTGACCATCTGCTCCAGCGGCTTAACAATCTGGGCGAAATCAGGCACAAACCTTTGTACGAAATTTATGGTTCGCATGAAGGATTGCATCCCTTTTTTATTATGGGGCAAGGGGATTTGTTCAATGGCCTTGATTCTTTCTGGATCAATGGAGATCCCTTGCTTTGAAACTATGTGGCCCAACAACTTTCCTTCCGTGACAGCGAATACACACTTTTTAGGATTGAGTGAAATGCCATACTTACGACAGCGTTCAAAATTTTTCCTTAAGTGAAATGAATGTTCTCCCCTTCTCTTCGAGAATATTGTAATATCATCAAGGTATACTACAACGCTTCGGAGAATCAGCCCGCGGAAAGCTATATCCATAGCCCTCTGAAATGTTGCCCCAGCATTTATAAGCCCAAAGGGCATCCTTCTGTATGCAAACGTTCCCCACTTGGTTCTGAACGTTGTCTTTAATCTGTCTTCTTCGGCTACCAGTACTTGATTGTAGCCAGAGAAGCCATCTAATAACGAAAACAATTCAGAACCCGAAACCATTTGCAGCAGCTGCTCCATGGGTGGCACGGGATAGTTATCTTTGTCTAATGCACGGTTTAGGTTCCTGAAATCCACGCAGAGTCTGATTTCTCCAGACTTTTTCCTTACTGGTACCAGATTTGATACCCACTCAGAATGTCTGACTTTGAAGATGATTTGAGCATCCAATAATTTCTTCACTTCGCTCTGAATCAACGGCTCCAATTTTGGATGCATTTTTCTTAGTGGTTGGTGATATGGCTTGACGCGTGCTTTAATGGGAACGACATGCTTGATGATGCTGGTGTCATATGTTTTAAAGTCTTTGTACATCCATGTGAAAACATCTTTATATTGTTTAAATAGACTGATGAATTTGTCTCTTTCTGTCGGCGAATAGCATTTGCCGAGATTCACGAAATTAGGAGCCGTTTCAGTCCCCAAATTTATCAGTTCGAACTGTAGCGATGAGCTGTGTGTCTTTACGTTGGGTGGTCTTCTGAATTTTTCATTTAGATCGAACATTTTTTCCAACGTTCTGACTCCTTTAGGAATGAAATTATCGTATTTCATCTCAGCCTGATGCTCTTCATCGTCTATAATCGCTCCTTTAAACACCTCATCATTCGTTAAACATTCTATGATCTGCTGGTCATCATCGAACACTCGTAGGTTCGTAATCATATCAGGTACAGAGGGCCTGAAAAGCAGTTCAACAGAACATCGATTATTAGTGGGTATGAGTCTAGCGGCTGATGTGGCCAATAGATCAGCAGCTGCGTTTTGTATTCTTGGAATTGAAATAATGTTAAATGCATTAAAACATTTCAGTAAATCCCATACCTCATTCTGATATGCTTTTAAGTGGGGAGAAATACAATGTATCTGATTCTGGATTTGTTTCACAATAATTTCAGAATCCCTAAAAACTTTTAGATTACTTACCTTTAATTCAATTGCCTTCTTTAGTCCCTGCACCAGTGCTTCGTACTCAGCTATATTATTAGTACACTCAAACTCTAATCTACATGAAAGGAAATGTTTATTCTTCTGTAGGTCAATCAGGACACAGCCAGCCCCTGACCCTTCTAATGTCTTAGATCCATTGAAAAATAAAGTCCAAAAATCATTAACTACTGAAAATGAATCTACTCCTACTGCTAAGTCTACTATTTTACAGTCAATCTCATCACCCTGTGAGAATCGAAGGAGATCAGGCTAGGTATCATATGTGTTGCTGGCTTCTTCTGCTTGGTAATTACCTGGTTCCAACTCAATAAAATAGTTTCCCAATACAGAATCCACAGGTTCATTCTTCTCTTCAAGTCGGGTACATTGTACTTCATGTGAGGCTCCCTCAAAATCTTAATCTGGTTCGGACTTCCTTTGTATGGCAACCACAGATGTGACCAATCAGAAGTGAAATATCCATTAAGTTTGGCCGACCAATCTCTTCTCAGGATAAGGCCGTACACATCTGGTATATCAGCCACCACGATATTAATGACCTGGCATACTTTATCATTTGAAGCCAGACGGACTAAGACATCTTCCATCTCACCAATTACCTTCACATCTGTCCTGTCCAATTGAACTACTCTCCATGGGGATGGCTTAGGCTGCCCATTGATTCTTTTACAGACAGATATTGGCATGACATTAACAGTTGCCCCTGAATCTACCAAGCAATTATGTACATTGTAGTTAAATATTTCAAAAGTAAGGAGGAAAGGTGGATGCTTGTGCTTGGACTTACCTCCACTGCTGTTCTCTCCAATTTCTTCTTCTTCTTCTGGTTGATTGTTAGTGAGTGTCTTCTCATCTGATGTTTCAAGGGCTCTCAACAACCTTTCTTTTTGTTGCGGCACTTTGCACATCTCGAATAGTGGAACATTCGCCTTTATCTTCTTTAAATCCTCCACAATGTCATAATCCATCTGTTGTTCCGTGGGATGAGGCCTATCAGCATTCTCCTTACCTTCATTTGGCTTGGCCGTTGTATCATTCTGTCTAGGACTTTGGCTGGTAATAGTGAATTCTGGAATTGTATCAGCCAAAGATTTGTCTTGAAATCTCTTCTTAACATTTCTCTGCAGCCTCTTAATCTTTGGAAGTATAAGACTGTCTTCCTTAACTGTCCCTTGGCTCCTCGTGGCTACGTTGGTTTCCATAACGTCTTTAGACCCTGAGTCTTTTCTTCTTCAGCATCAAATAGTGAGACAGAATTCCATAAAGCCATGGTTTCATCTTCCTGTTCTTTAGTAGATGTAGAGGTAGAATTTTCCTTTCCTTCTTCCTTTCCCTCTTCTGTCAATCTAGAATCTAACAGCTGATTCATGACCAACGTCATCGAATTTATCCACTGCGGACAATTCTTCTCAGAGTGTGGCTGTTGATGGAACGTGCAAAAATTATCCAAGCCTACCTCTGTTAAATTCATAGATGCAGTATTGTGCGGAGGAGGTTGAGACTGGTGGTTATCTTCTCTTTTCTTATAATATGGCTTATAAAACTTTTGTGCTTCCTTTTCTTTCTCCATATCTATGATCTTATTGGAGAGCTTCTGCATCATTTTGGCCATATTTTCCAAATCTGGAGACTTTTCTTCTTTAGGCTTAGTAAACAATAAGGTTTTTCTTCCTGTACCTTTTTCTCCAGATTGTTCTGGGTAGTCTTCAATGCTCTCCCTTTCAGCTTCCACCACTTCTGCTTCTTCATAGTTTTCTGTCAAAGTAGGCTTGGCCCTACCTTTGGCAAACATGGCCAAATCAGGGCCTAAAGCTGAAGTATAGTATTCAATAAGCACTTTATTTGAAGGCTTATCTGTTTCAGAGAAGTTCTTGAGATATGCTGCAAACCTTTGAGTGAAACTGTGCACTTTTTCTTTTCTTTCTTTCTTCAAGGAGCACAACCCTTTCATGAGAGCTGCATGAGTTTTCTGAGTTGCATACTTACTTCTGAAAATTCTTTCGAAGGTATCCCAATCAGGGATAGAGTTAGCAGGAAATCCAAAGTACCATGATGCTGCAGCTCCTTTAAGGGTATGCGGGAACAGTCTGCATACCATGTCTTCATGTTCCCCGGCCCTTAATCCCTCAATTTCCAAATAAAAACTCTTAAGGTGATCATCTACTAGTATTTTCTCATTGGGATCAAACTTGGGCAACATCTTGTCAAAGGCTTGAGGTAGGTCATGTAAGGGAGGTGTAAGGTTTAATGGTGATCTGGCTCTCCATGCAGGTGGCGGATTAGGTGGGTTAGGTGGTGGATTAGCATTCACTCCTGCCATGAGTCTAGGTGGACAGTGAGGAGGTGAACCAACTGGAGTATGATTAGGAGAACTGTGAGGGGTTTCTGCGCCTTCTTGGTTCAAAGGTAGTACAACCTCTTGTAAAGCAGATTCTACAAGCTCTTCCCAGTCTCCCACCAACACTGAGTCTTTTGTTACAGGACAATCTTTCCTTTTATACTCTCTTCTAGGCAATTCAGGGATGATTGGTAATCCTCCAATCTTCTTTACGTATGCCCTGGTATGTCTTCTCAGATCATTTACAATTTCGTTGCCAACAGAATATAGATGTTCTCTTTCTTTTGGAATTGGATTATGGAACCCACTGCTTTCAGGACTGTTACCGGTGGAATATTCTCGGGAAAACGGGTTTCCTCAGCCAGCCATGCACTGGCAGCCCTCCTTCTAGCGCCAAAACTGTTGGGGCCCCAAAAATCGCAGGCAACAACAGTAAGGGATTCTCCCCAATCAACGTTCCCAACTAGCCCGTTGACTGTTTGGTATAGGGAATCCGTCCGGTTTACAGGCCGGCTACCGTAGGTCAAAATAACACAACAAAGGGCTTTACCGGTTGCGGCCCGATCCACCATGAATTTGGTATTTTTTGACTTAATGTATGATATGCAAGTGCCTAACTAACAATGCAGGGTGCTAAAGATGCAAGGAACAGTCACAATGTGATGCGCAGGTTCTTACCTCTCGTCTTAAGGTTCACAAGCACCCAAAACACATACGACACAAAAAATAAACTAACTACCTAAACTATCCCTAGGGAGCAGAGTTATCATTCATTGGTGAGTAATACATTTTGTATGTGAATTATGAAGAGTTACAGATAGCTGATACTTCATTAAAGACACATGAACAATTACAGATATTTAAACAACCAGATAGCTGATTATTTTATGAACGACATTTATTACTCACAGTGGAAGACATCCCAAAAGATACTGAAGAACACTCAACAAGAACATAGGTTTAGGAAGTTAAATACTCTCACAGTAAATGAAACACAGCTGAAAACAAAATAGTTCCTCTTCAACATTATTCATTTAGTCGCATTGATACATTCCACATTTCGCTCTCTCCAGCAGGCAAAAGTTTCACTTTCTGATTGTAAAACGAAGTAGTTCCTCTTACAAGCAAAAGAGTTTACAAATTTTTCAGGGGAAAAAGCCCTTGTAACTTCTCCCTTTCCAATATTTAAACAAAACAGTAAATCTTTTGGGTTTCCCCCAACGCATGACCTTTCGGTCTCCCCAACGTTTCGTATTTTTCTGAGTTGTCTGTATGCACTCATGATTCTTTTAGTAACGGACCAGCAGTCAGGTTCGTGCCTTTAGTGATATTGACTTTGTCTTCCACTTCGAGGGCCCGTTCAGTGATCTGGTCGGTGTCATTTCAATTTTTTACTAGACTGTTTTTCTACGTCTTCACGCATAAGCTCATCACGCACACCTGCAATTAATCCCCGTGTATTATCCATTTGGGACTGTGCTACAAAACGGAGCGGCAGATTATACAAACTGAAACGACTTCTCCACAAAACAAATGGCCTGGTACACCACGGTGGAAGTCGGAAGGATACTGACATCGGAAGTCAAAGTCTTGGCTCAGCTGCAATGGTGGGAAGGAAAAGAAGACTAAGATGCACGATTCAAAGCTGTGGGCGAGAAAACTCCATCGGAGATTGGGTGAGTTTGACGTCGGACGCCAAAAGGATTTCACAGCCGTAACGACGAAAAGACAAGCGTTAAAATGATGCGAAACGCGGGCGGGCGACGGCTTAATCGGACGTCGGAAGACATTCAAATCGGAAGCTCAATAGTTTTCCCAGCTGCAACGGCGGAAGGGTAAAAGTTATGGGCAAGCGATTGAAGACAAATACAAATCGGACGTCGGAGCGATTTGGACTTCGGGTGCTAAACCGCTTTGGGAGCCGCACCGACGGAGGGAAAAAGAACAAAAGTAGCCGATTTAACAGAAAAATTTAAGTGTTCGAAAGGCTTTAAAAAAAAATCAACAACAGTCAAAGACCATTTCATTTTCAAAGCGACGGCTTGTCAAAGACAATTGGCAAAACTAAACCCAACTATGCGACCCGCTGCAAGAATTCAAGCACAAACAATTCTGGGAACAGAATGCATATAAATTGTTCAAAACATCCAGACTTAAAGCATGACTAAAGAAACATCAAGGATGAAACAACATGAAGGGATATTCAGTTATGAGGAGGGGCCCAAAATTTAAGAGATTTGGGGAGAAAAGTTGCAGTAGCAACAGTTTCTAACCATACAACTGGCGCATTTGACTTGTAATAATGATCGCGTAGAATCGCCTACAAGAAAAGAAGGATGATATTTGTTCCAAAGAACGAGTGACGACAGTTCAAGATTCACTCTAATAATCCAAAATGAAGAATGATGACTAGAATGCGATGTCGAAGACATGAAGGGAATTCCATAGTATCTTCCATATGGATCTACAAGATCCAGCATGCAGTAGACATCAACATCGTGGGATACAAGGCAATATTCATAGCACGCGGCCTCTCACAGAAAGAAGGCATAAACTACAAAGAGACATTTGCAGCCACTGGAAGTTAAGACACATGACATGAAGACTCATGTGTGAAAATTAAAGATGGCCTTGTACAAGATCAAAAGTCACCCATGGGATAACACCCACATGAGGAGCTTGAAAATCACCTAGATTGATGAAGATCTTAACCTTTGCTACAAGGTTGAAGATGAAATCCTATAGAGGATGACAAGCTCACAGATGGGTGTGAGAAGAACTTTTGAAAAGGTTCAAGATAGAGGATATTGGTATCCAGTGACCCTAGATGGATACATAGAATATTAGTAGCAAAGGAAGCAACTTATCACTCCATTACAGAATGTTTCAATACATAGAGCACAAAATGCAGAGGGAGAATGATGCTCCGCTTTAGAGGGAGTGACTGCAAAAGATCCCGAGGTTCGACATGGTATGACAAGATGGACAACTTACTGATGGCTCTAGGATTTACTGAGAGTAGAGCGGATTCCAACCTTTACTTCAAGGTTGAAGGCAGAAGACCAGTGATGCTCATGTTGTATGTCGATGACTTGTTCCTGACAGGAAAAGAGGAACTCCTTAAAGTTGCAAGAAGGAGACTTGTTGTCGAGTTCAAGATGAAGGACTTGGATATGATGCACTACTTTCTAGGCATGGAGGTGTGGCAGAGTGCGGATGGAACCTCCCTTGGACAAGGGAAGTATGCAATGGAGATCCTAAAGAGGTTTAAGATGATGGAATGCAAGGCCATGAGCACACCTATGGCATCAAACAAGAAGCTATTGAGTGATGCTTCGTTAGAGTCGGTTGATGCCACAATGTATCGTCAGATGATTGGTTCCTTGATGTACCTAACAAATACGAGACCATATATTTGCTTTGTTGTGAACACATTGAGCTAGTTCCTGACGGATCTGAGACATGTTCACCTAATGGTTGCAAAGCATATTCTGTGGTACCTGAAGGGTACAGTTGACTATGGGCTCAAATATGAAGCGAATCAGAAGACTAACATGCATGATTATGTGGATTTTGATTGGGCAAGTAGTGCCATTGATAGGAAGAGCACTTCAGGGTGTTGCTTTAGTATGAGATCAGGTGTGATCTCTTGGTTTAGCAGGAAGCAGTCCTATGTGGCACTGAGTATAGCTAAAGCAGAGTATGTCACAGCTTGTTCAGCTAGTTGTGAAGCAGTGTGGCTGAGGAAGCTACTATCTGATTTGTTTGATCTCCAGTTGGATGCTACTTGTATATATTGCGACAACCAGAGTTGTGTGAAGTTGTCGGAGAACCCGATGCTCCATGATAAGTCGAAGCATATCGAGATCAAATATCACTATATCAAGGATATGATGCAGAGAGGAGCAATGAAGCTCCAGTTTATGATCCAGATTGAGATCTCTTAAAAGAGGGAGTTCTAGCATAGCCAGTGAGATAGGTTGTCTGAGCATAAGATCCTATCGAAGCTCATAGGTTGCTCAAAAGTAAACGGTCCTGTAGGTTGTCCTCGGATGTAATCAGTCTTAGTGAAGCTCGCAGCTTATCCTTGGACATAATCAGCCTTGATGTGATTATATGCTAGAAATGGTCAGAGTGAAGCTTAAATAGTTCAGGGAGAAGCTTGGTGTTCTCCAGATCGAGGTTCCTTCCAAGGGGAAGTGATGAGTCTGAAGAGACTTTCTGACATGGTGAGAGGATTGGTTCCTCCCATGGTTAGATGTAAGTGCTGTGCCTTTCTGACATGGCAAAAGGATTGGTTCCTCCCATGGTTAGATGTAAGTTATGTGCCTTTCTGACATGGCGAGAGGATTGGTTCCTCCCATGGTCATATGTAAGTGTTGTTCCTTTCTGACAGGGGGAGAGGATTGGTTCCTCCCATGGTCAGATGTAAGTGCTATGCATTTCTGACATGGTGAGAGGATTGCTTCCTCCCATGGTCAGATGTAAGTGTTGTGCCTTTCTGACATGGCGAGAGGATTGGTTCCTCCCATGGTCATATGTAAGTGTTGTTCCTTTCTGACATGGCGAGAGTATTGGTTCCTCCCATGGTTAGATGTAAGTTTTGTGCCTTTTTGACATGGCAAGAGGACTGGTTCCTCCCATGGTCAGATGTAAGTGTTGTGCCTTTCTTACATGGCGAGAGAATTGGTTCCTCCCATGGTCAGATATAAGTGCTATGCCTTTCTGACATGGCGAGGGGATTGGTTCCTCCCATGGTCAGATGTAAGTGTTGTGTCTTGCTGACATGGTGAGAGGATTGGTTCCTCCCATGGTCAGATATAAGTGCTGAATATGTGAAGACCTATGTGGAGGCTAGGCCTACATCCAACAAGGCTGGCTTTGTAAAACTTCTTATGATGAGTAGAATTGAGAGATAGCACCATTTGCTCGAGATAGCGAGAGCAGTGATGATGATCCAACTTTGACGATGATCCATTTTTGACGATGATACAACTTTGATGATGATGCAACTTTGATGATGATCCAACTTTGATGATGATCCAGTAATGAAGACTTGTTGGAGATGTAATCGGAAAAACCACAGTATCGAAATGACGAGGTCGACGTTTCGAATCCATATCAGGATCCATCATCAGGACACAGTCGAATGTGGAGAGGGTGAGAACCAAAGTTAAATACTGGAACCGGTCAGAAAGTCTAAGTTCGGCCGCGGAGACTAGGGTTTGCTATGTCGGAGAATTTTCAATTTTCAATTTTATTTGATTACAAATGCGCGGACAAATTATTTTCTAAACCTATTAATCGGAAAAGAATTGTTTATATTATTAAATCTATACAATGGCTCAATTGAGACAATATGAAAAAATGTTTTATTAAGGAGATTTCAATCATTTTTAGCCCTAAAGTTTTTGAAATGGTTTTTTAAAAACCTACTTAATGCCCAAAAGTTTAAACCCTAAAGTTATAGATTTATTATCATTCATAACAATTTTAAAAGCATTAGTAATAAACCTAAAAACCTAAAGTTTTTAATTTATTATTATTAATAACCAATTTAAAAAAAAACCTAATAATAAATTCAAAAAACCTAAAGTTATTAAATTAATGAATTTTGATATTAATCATAACTAAATTTTATTGCAAGGTGATCTATTAGCTTAATTATAGGATTTTAAAGGTTGGAAAACCCTTTAAAACCCTAAAGTTTAAATTAAACCTTTTAAAACCTAAGGTCATTAAATTTATTGTTATTAAGCCCAAAAGTTTAAAACCCTAAAGTTATAGATTTATTATCATTAATAACAATTTTAAAAGCATAAGTAATAAACCTAAAGACTTGTGCTGATGAGCTGTGTCAAGAGAATACCTTCCTAGTTAAGTGGGAGTGTTGATGTATTTGTAACTTCGAAATATATTCACTTGTATGTTTCTTATTGCATTTCATTATACCCCGATGGAGATGTTTGTTCCTCCGATCGGGATAGTCATTAATATAATAAAGTCATGTAAATTCATTGAGGTTAACCCTCCATTGTAAGTCGGGGCAATAGTCCCCACAATTGAGTTGAGGTTAACCCTCCATTGTAAGTTGGGGCAATAGTCCCCACAGTTGAGGGGTAATAGGGTTATTAGACTCTCCTAGTGAGGTCGGCCCTGTAAGAGTAAAATTCAAGTGGAAAGCAAGTATAAATAGAGAGTGAGACTCTCTATTTGCAACACACACTCACTCAACTATAACGCATGAGTGAGAGAAGAGGAACTCGCACAAGTGAGAGAGAGAACAACTATCGAATATCATCTTTGTGTTTTACTTTTGTTATTGGTGCTCATTCTATCTTTGAGGAATTTGTGGGGTTTTCTCCTTTATGGTTTCCTCGAGGAAAACTCTTTGTGTCTCTTGTCTCTTGTGATTATTGCTGTGCATGTTATTCTCTCAGATAAGATCCTAGATCATATTGATTAAATGATAAAAATATAATAGGTAAGGATGACGTGAGTGGGAATGACGCAGGTATAGGTGAAGTAGGAGGGGTTGATGTAGGTGGAGGCGACTTAGGGGATATAAATGAAGGGACAGTTGATACTGACGAAAATGGAAGGGATGTAAAAATAGTGGGAGTTGATAATGTTGAAGTCGGTAGGGATGATGGTGAAATTGTGATGATAGTCGAGTCTATTGTGATTGATAAAGGTATCGACGTAGTAAGTGAATTACCATTCGGTGAAGGAAATGGATGGGTTACTATCAAAGTTTCTTGGGGGGAGATTTGAGAAGAGACTTCTGTAGTGGTCCCAGGGAGAATGGAGATTTGGATTAAAGGTATGAGGGGATCTTGTAGGGTTGTTGTAAAAAGTTTGGGTAATTGAGGCATATTTTCTAAATAAGCGGTAAGTTATTGAATGAATTCATGGGTGATTTTGAAAGGGTCATAAATTGGTATAGGTACCTCTTCTTTCTCTTCTTAAAGTTGAGCTAGCAATAATGTATGATATTCATTTGATATATCAACCAAATTTTCTATGTGTGAAGTATTGGTTATCTTTAATTTCTTTGGTGGCGGCGAAAACACTGCAAAAGAAGTATTTGAAATAGCTAGTTGCAATGATCACTTTCGCTCATAGCCTTTCTAGATTTGTATCTATGTGTTCACTTTGTTATTTGCAGCTTCAACTAAGACATGCTTAGTATGCTCCCTCAGTTATTTGAGATCACCCTTTGTGGTATTTAAAAAGAGTTGTTTTCTTTTCTTGGAGTTTTGTCTGGTCACTTTACCTTTGAGATTGTGCTGGAAGGTAAGAATTTGTTCAGTGACTTGGTTGACTTTTTCCTTGAGTTGAGGATCATCAAATTTGGGCTTAACTATGTCTATGATGAGTGGTTCTTCTTTGTCATCTTCAGTCACCTCTCTCGAGGGTTCACTAATTGGAACTTTGTTCTTACTGGAAATAGGTACCAATGTTAATAGATTTACCAGTTCACCATCTGGTCCAAATGATGTGATATATAATGTTGTTTCCCTTTGGTATTCTATCTCTCCATCTATTAGAATCTCAATGATAACCCAATATTGAGATCTAGCTATGGTAGGTATTAGTATTTTAGTATTTATTTGCCTCAAAAAATCAGTAAACAACTCAGGGATATTAGGATAATGGGGGAAGACCGTTGACATCTCAACGTCCAACATCAACAGATCGATGGGTGTTATAGTTAGTGGAAAGAGATAATCGATCTCCTGTACATCTCCTGCGACAACCTGCATGTACCATACCTTTGTATGGTCAAGTCCAAGTTGAATGTACGCTCCCTTGGGTAGACAACGACGCATGTGTTGTAGCACTCTCCAACTGGTACATCTAATTTTCACTTCCTAGAACTAGAGTTCCAAGTAGGTATTTGCTTTCGATAGACTGTATGACAACTCATTTCCTACAAATATTTGGAAATTTTTCATCAAGGGAGGCTATGTGTTCGTGAACTCTCACCGAATGGATTAATTTTGGTAATTATTATCCATATAAGTAACCACGGGAACATGTGCCAACTCCGGGAATTTCTCGCCATTGGTATTGACCAATTGTGCCAAATGGTTATCCCAATTGAAGATCTTGGCCTCACACGAGACCTTCTTTACTACTTCTAACATGTCAAGCCTTAAGTTTGATGGCCGACCCGAACTAGTTAAACATAAGGAAATTATAATGGCGACCCATTTGACTAAATCACACTGGAATTTGGTGATTATAATCCCTTTTGAGTTTTTACTTATAGGAATCCCTATGAATTATTTGACTAGTGGTAATGGTTTAGTCATGATGGGTGTTGGTGGTCCTTTACTAGATAGGCTAGTGATTTGAGCAATGAGCGAATCTATGAGAGGAATGGGTTTGTCGATACAAATTTTCTTGTCCTGGTATCTCCTAACAATCAAATTTGTTATGATGTCTTTTAGGTTTCAATGTTAGATTTTATTAAAAATTATTGCAATATATATTTATTGCATTTATCAATAGGATCACTAGAAGATAGACAAAGCACAAAACAATAACACAAGTATTTTTCACCTGGGAAATCTAATTGGGAAAAACCCAGAAACCTTCGTCTAGAGATGATAATTATGAGATCAGAGTACAATGAAGAAAGAAAAAGAAAAATATGGAAATTCCTTCCAAATATGAAACCCTGAAAATCAGTCTATTTCTGAGCTGCCATCTTTCCCAGAAAACTGCGAACTGCTGTGTAGCTGTCGTGCTGCTATTATGTGTTGAAATGAGGAGGGGTTCCTTCTATTTATACTATTTTACCACCCAAAAAATAACCGGGGCCGACTTCACTTGGGGTTCACTTGGTGGTGCAATAAATAATTTTATATTTTATTGTTTTATTGTTGGATTTTCTCCCCAAGGATTACATTGTTCTTTCTAGGGTTTAGATGAATAATTACAACAAGTTCAACTCCCGAAGGAGGACAATAAGAATAGCTTATGAAGTTGCACAAAATACAACACTCCCTCTCAACACGGAAGATATTCTTTGGTCTTCATCAACATCATCATCATCTGGGTTTCATCTGTACATCTATACTATCTCCATCATCTCTAAATGTACTGAAGGTTGTCTTTATAATTTTGTTCTATCCAGATGTCTGAGAGAGAATCTTCTGCTACCTATCCGTCTCTACTACTCATGGAATACTTCCATACATGCATGATCATCTAGTACCTATTCATCTCATCTGCTGATGGGGTACTCCCATACCTGGCTGAGAACCTGAACGAGTAGAGGTACCTGTGCAATAAAACGACCATATACTACATGTCCGACTCATTTTTCGATGTGATTACTCCCATACCTGGTTGAGAACCTGGACGAGCAGAGGAACCTATGTAAATATGACCATCTACTACTTGTCTGTCTGATCCGTTGATGGGATTTATCCCATACCTGGTTGAGAACTTGGACAAGTATAGGTGCCTAGGTGAACTCAACCATCTACTACCTATCTGTCTCATCTGTCGATGGGATTTCTCCCATACCTGGCTGAGAACCTGGACGAATAGAGGTACCTGGGTGAACCCGACCATCTACTACCTGTTCATCTCATCATCTAATGGGATGTCTCCCATACCTGGCTGAGAACCTGGATGAGTAGAGGTATCTGGGTGAAAGTATGGTAAATGTCTCTCAGTCATCTCTTCCTCTCAAGGAGGGATATGTTCTCTTCTACTCCAAGTCTTTTGCGAAGGTATTCAACCTTCATCCTG
Source organism: Pseudotsuga menziesii (assembly GCA_001517045.1). NCBI lineage: Eukaryota > Viridiplantae > Streptophyta > Pinopsida > Pinales > Pinaceae > Pseudotsuga > Pseudotsuga menziesii. The sequence continues at coordinate 79,306 of LPNX011225467.1, forward strand.
GAAAGAGGCTTGGTGTGAGCATCTGTAGTCTGGTCTTCTATTAAAATATACCGGAACTCAACCGCACCTTTCTGCACCATATCATGTATGAAGTGACACTGAGTCTCTGTGTGCTTTGACTTGCCATGAAATACTAGATTCACTGACATCTGAACACAACTCTGGCTGTCTCAGTGAATCATGGTTGGATTTGGAATCTAGCCAAAAATCCTGCAAGAAGTTTATGAATCCAAACTGCTTCCCTGGCTACTGATCTAGCAGTCATATACTCGATCTCTGCAGTACTGAGAGCTACTGAGTTCTACTTTCTACTGTACTAGGAAATCACTGCATAACTCAAACTGAAAACAACATCCTGAAATGCTCTTCCTATATGTAGTGCATCCAGACCAATCTGAGTCTATAAACCCTTGCAATCTTAAGTCACAATTTGATTCATATCATAGATCATATCCCATAGTGCCACGTAAGTATCTGAGTACATGTTTTGCAGCAATCCAGTGAATCTGCCTCGGTTTCCACATGAACTGACTGAGAGCATTCATGGCAAAAAAAATGTATGGTCTGGTGTTCATCAGATACATTAAGGACCCAATCAATTGGAAATACATGGTGGGATCAATCAAATTTGAATCTAAAGTAGAATCCCTCAGCTTCTTCAAATTTGCATCCATTGGAGTAGCTATGGACTTGCAGTCCAACATTCTGAATCTCTTCAACATATCCATGGTGTAATTTCCTTTACCTAGGAAAATATTCTTTTTCCTTTATCATACTCCTAATCCAAAGAAGTAATGTGTCAATAATATCATTAAGAAATTTTGTCTTGGCATCCATCTGATACAACTTCCATCCCATAGTTGAAATAGAAATAACCGATCTGGTGGAAGCATATCGAGCCATAGAAGAAAATGTCTTATCATAATCAACTCCCTCTTTCTGAGAGAGCACTCTGGCAACAAATCTATCCTCCCATCTTATCCATGGAGAAATTCATGCTCCTTTGCATTCTGCAAAATCTGTCGTGCCCATCTGGGTCTTTTTCGGCTTACTGCCATATCTGTGGGAGCATCATCTTTCTCAACTGGATCAATGGAATTGATCGATTTATTCATTTCTTCAGACTCCCTCTTAATGTTTGGAGGGGAGATGATCTCATCTCTTCATCGTCATTGATCTCCATATCTGATCCTCTTCCTTTTTGGATAGCCATTTCTTCTTCAAAGGTTACATCTCGACTATCTTCGATTTTCCTTGATCCTAGGATGTTATTCTGTTAGCCTTTGAGGACTTGGAATATCTCGCGAATGTTCCCTTCTTTCTTGAAGGTTCTAACTTGAGCACATGAATGTAGACTAGAAAGTAATTTTCCATCCCGGTGACGACCAGGTTCATCAAGGATCCTTCAATTGTCTTGTTCGAATCACGACATCAATTTCGTCAGGTTTTTATCATGTGTAATCGACTAGAATCCTTGTCTTGGAGGGATAACTCCCTCTGTCTCTCAAAATTCAATTGAGTAAATCTTGTTGAAGCATCATATAGACCGAAATTCATAGAATCTTTCTGCTTCTGATCACCAAATCTCTCCATGAGATTATTCTAGGTCTGAGAGTCACAATACATGCTTCTAGAGGCTTTCTTCTTCCATTCCATCCGTATATTAATGGGACCGCTTGTCCTTGTAGATCATGGAATTCCCTACAAGTCAAATCTTGTCAGATGGTTAGCAATGTTTCATAATCAATGTATTAACAAAATACTGTAGGAAACCTTTTAGTCAATGCTTCAACACAACACAAGTAAGGCCATTATCTGGATGCTTATGGCCTCCAATATAAAGGAGTTATCATCCTCTGGATGCTTGTGTACTACTCCAAGTATGTTATAAAGGAGTTATCATCCTTGATGGGTTGTGCAACATGACAGGCTATTTAAACAATCATGTGTATAACAAATATTAGATGAGCCTACTTGTCAACTACCTGAAATGTAGATCTGTGTAGAACATATTAAAAATCAACCAGATCTAATCTACTAGAGCATGTGAAATAAAATACTTATCTTTTGTAGTTGTGTGGGTGGGCTCCCACTGTCACGGTCCACTGGCCTTCATATGCTTTCTTGACAATCATCACAATCTAGATCTTCATATTATTTCTTTGAAGAAGAACGCCAAACGATCATCCTTCCTTGGATCCTTATGAGGAAGGTCTTCTTCTACATCAGCAATTGAAGCTTCATGCTTCCTTTTGTGAGAACTTCGACAACTACTGGAATGATGACTGTATTTCTGGCACCTGTAGTATTAGATCTGAGATAGATCCTTCTTTTGTTTCTTATGATCTGTGGGAGGGCTTGATATCTTATCTTAATGCTTGTGAATGCACGACTTCCTTCCCCTTCCCTTTCCTTTCTTGGTATGTGGTACGAATGCTTGATTTTCCTCAGGTTGAGTACCATGAAGTCTTTGGCATGCTGCAATTCTTGTTTCTTCATGAGTGCATTTTGCCCATAGCTTATCAAATTTGGGAAACTTGGTTCGACCACTTATAGTCTGGATAAAATGCTCCCAAGATGGTGGGAGACCATTTAAGGTGGTCATGAAAACATCATTTTCTTCAAGATTGTCTCTACTGGACTTTAGCTTATCCCGGAGCTCGGTGATCCTCATGAAATATGAGGTAATATCCTCGAACTTCGTCATATTCATGTTTGACAGTTGATTCCTCAATGTGAGAGTCACATTGATGCTACTGTGTTCAAATAAATTCTTTAGGGTTTTTAACATCCTACTCGCCGTCTTTTTTTCTGATATCTAAGGAAACAAGTGATCTCTAACTGAGTCCACTAAAATCCTCCTTGCTTTGGCATCATCCTTTCTCCAATGAGGTTTGTCTTCTTCGACTTCTGGTTCTGGGACCTTTGCCTTTACAAACTGTAATAGGTCATTTTCTTATAGTATAAGAAGAACCCTAGAATTTCAGGGGATGAAATTGGAGGCCCTTTTGAAACGATCTTCAACCTTCATGCTGATCATCTTGACTATAGATCTGGATCTGGAGTTGATCTTCTGAAGTGCTGGTTTTTTGGTTTGGGGTCAAATTAGGGTTTGAATTTCCTGGAGTTTTAACCAACCAAAAATTTCGATCTTAGTCTCTAAATTTTGATTTTTAGGAGGAGAACAATCCTATGTTGGGCTCACTCAAAAATTCCACTTCTATGAAAAGCCCTAATTTCGCGTAGTAGTGACATGACAAAAATTGAAAATGCTTAGAATCCAATTCTATTTCGACAGAAAGATGCACCTTCCTTAGAGGGAAATTCGCAAGGCTCTTTTTTTCTGCAAAAAGGTTGAGTGAAGACCTTGAAAGGTGAAACCCTAGTTTTGACAAGTTGCCGAGAGAGAGTTCCAGGAATAACTTCTTCTAGTACTGCTATGATACCATGTTAGATTTTGTTAAATATTATTGCAGTATATCTTAATTGCATTTATCAATAGGATCACTAGAAGATAGACAAAGCACATAACAATAACACAAGTATTTTTCACCTGGGAACCCCAATTGGGAAAAACCCAGCAACCTTCGTCTAGAGATGATAATTCTGAGATCATAGTACAATGAATAAATAAAAAGAAAAATATGGAAATTCCTTACAAATATGAAACCCTGAAAATAAGTCTACTTCTGAGCTGCTGTGTAGCTGTTGTATTTCTCAGAAAACCGCGAACTGTTGTGTAGCTGCTGCGCTGCTGTTATGTGCTGAAATGAGGAGGGCTGCCTTCTATTTACACTTTTTTTCCACCCAAAAAATAACTGGGGCCGAATTCACTTGGGGTTGTAATAAATAATTTTATATTTTATTATTTTATTTATTCTTTTATTGCTGGATTTTCTCCCCAAGGATTACATTGTTCTTTCTAGGGTTTAGATGAATAATTACAACAAGTTCAACTCCCGAAGGAGGACAATAAGAATAGCTTTTGAAGTTGCACAAAATCCAACATTCAAATGGGGCAATCAATTGTGCATTTAAATAACCATTAATATTCATGATAAAGAGCTTATTGGTAGGTTCTATCCATTGGTTCTTCTGAATTCCCCATGCCTTCATTTATGCATAGTGTTTTCCCCAATTTGGCTCATCCATTTTTTTTCTTTATTTTGTGAATTCTGGATTTTAGGGGGGTCATTGCACCTTCTTCTTAGTGTATTCGATATTTCTCTTTTGTGGCTTTGGTCCTAGCTATTACGAAGGATTGCTTTGGTGCCATGGCTGGTTCTATGGTCGACAAGTTTGAAAGGAAGTCTATGATTTTAGGGTTTGATTACACTCACTCAAATTATATGCATAAATTAATTCGTGGATGTTCATATTCTGGTGGTTTTATAGGCACAACATTCAATGAGGCTTTAAGAGTCCATGTGACAACATCAAACATGAACTTTGTAGAGTACATCTCATTTACTCCACGAGGGGTTCACTCAGTGAACTTGTTAAATAGCACGTCTGTTGACATGGTATTAAATAATATCCCTAATTTCACTAAATATTGGAAAATGCCTCCTAAATTTGTATTGTTGAACCCCCCTCCCAATATACCTTTCCAACTAAGAAAATCCGTAATTTCACCAGATATTGTAGGTATCCAATTTTATCAACCCGTTTTTAATACCCCCTCTTTATCATATTATCAAGTTGTGACAAACAGGGGCCCTGGCGCATATTAGTATAAGAAAACATGATGCTAAATAAATAATAGTATAATGATAATAATGATCCCATTGGGATTTCATGGGTGACTGGATAGACCCAACAAAATAGTGGAAGAACCAACAAAATAGTAATGGGGAAGGAAAAATGAGTAAAAGGCAACCTAGTCAAGAGAACAATGTAACAAAGAACGTAAAATACTGATAGTCCAGTAGTCAATGCAATGCTTATAAAATATGAGAATTGTAAATGTTTCACACCATAGGTTGCCAATCTACCTGTTTTATATCATGTAAATAGAAGTATAGTGATAAAGAGCTCATGTATTCTATAATCTTAATAAATTAAACTCCATAAAAATGCAAAATTGAAACCCTTTAATTGATGGAATTCCCTATCTTCCTATCAAAACAAACATCATTGATGTTTGAACCCAAATGAACAAAGGAATTCCTCTTACTTTCCAATAACACCATATAATCAAGTGCATAGCTTGGATCTGGGGAATTCACAAGATGCAATGAATTGCCTCTATTTCTTCTACATTTATTCTTGTAATCAAGGGAATTAACAACATTTAGTTACCTTTTGTTGGGTTATATCTAGTTTTTTTAATCTTTACAGGAAAGAGAAAAATATCCATTGTTAAGTTTAAAGAATGCAATAGTTATAAACATACATAGTTGATGAAAATTATATGATACCATTTCATGGTAATAATAACACATAGGGTTATCATGTGTTATTTTTCTCTTCCATCCAAAGATTTTTTCAGCCATGGTGTCACGCTTTCAATTTCCATCTCAATTTTTTGGATTCTTGAATATCTCTCTATAACACCACAAGTTTATAATCGAGCTATGATTCTTGGACGCGATTTCACTCCAAGAAGTTTTTGAACGCTAACCTAGGCTGAGGTGAAGCTCAACTCATCCACGATCTCATCAGGATTTTTTTGTAGGTTTTGATCTTAGCAGCGATATGAGTGTAGCTTCCATGGCCGCAAGAGGGGGCTCTTCCCCTCCCCCTGAACTCACTCCTTTCAAGATATTGGTGGCAGTAAGCATCAAGAGGAAGCTCAGTCTGAATTAGCAGAAATTTGTCAAGAAATTAGACAACATTCCTTCGGTGGATTTACCTACAGAAGACCCTTGCCGAACAACCATGAATATTGCAGATCAGGGTGTTACTGGCCAGTTTACCAGTCTCTAACCATCCCCCAAGGCAATCGATGGGTGGGTTCAGAGGATTTTGAAGCCCCTTATCTCGGAAGGCATTCGTAGTAATTTGGTAGGTAAAGGATATTACATATTTCTCTTTGAAAATTCAGAAGACATAGACTTAATATTTAGAAATGGTCCATATTTCATGGGCCCTCAAGGGCTGTACCTGAATAAGTGGATGTCGGACTTTGATCCGAGTTAAGATGTTCCTTCAGCTGTTCCTGTCTGGGTTAGGCTGTTGCATCTCCCTCTTCACTGTTGGAATCCGGTTTCTTTAGAAGATATAGGGAATAAATTGGGGAATTATATAGATAGGGATGAAAGAAGAGAATAATATTCTTGTGCCAGAATATGTGTTGAAGTTGATTAGGAGGCAGGGATTTCTGAATCGATTAAATTAACAGTAGCATATTGGTCACATGTGCATGAGCTTGATTATGAGCAACTTCCTTTTAAGTGTAGACATTGCCATGGCTATGGGCATTTTGCTAGATCATGTAAGAAGAAAGCAGAGGAAGAAGTTATCAAAGAGAAGGGAGAACAATGGATACAAGTTCAAAAACAAGTACAACAAAGCAGGGTAATAAATCAAAGGGGAAAAGAGGATAAATGGGGTCGGGTAGTAATCCCACCAAGTAGAAGCATAATGAAAATGGGACAACTATGAAGGAAACAAAATCACAAAACAATTTTGAAGTATTGAGCAATCTGGAAGAACAAGTGCTCCCAGTCCTTGAGGAGGGTGAAGTTCAACGATCTCAAGATCTGATAAGAGAAGAAAATAAATATTTAGCTGGGCAGGATCTTGGTACTCCTACTGGTGGTTCCTCCCCCACATATGCAGAAATGGAAAAAAAGAAACCTATGGATAACACTGGCTCATCTGAAGAAGAATCCCTTGAGAGGTCTTAAAAAAAGGGCGTAAATCTCTTAAGAAGGTTCGGGAAGAAGAAGTTGAACGTCTGAATATGGAAGGAAGTCAAGCTACAATAGAGATGTCAATTGGCAGTAATACTCGATCTAGATCTATAAAAGGAGGCCCTTTACCTTCTGTCAATAATAAATAATGAACATTGTCTCTTAGAATTGTAGGGGGTCGGGAAATCCTTCGAAATCTGAAGATGTTAAAGATCTTATAAAAATGTCTTCACTCAATGTTATACTACTCCAAGAGACAAAAATAGAAGAGGAAACTCTTATTTCCTTAAGCAAAAAGAATTGGAAAAAGAATGCAGGGAAGGCTGTGAGTGCATGGGGTTAATTTGGAGGACTAGCAACCTGTGAACAGAGGAAATTTTTTCAATGGTAAACCCATTTGAAACACAACATTGGATATTTACTGAGCTCCGACATATTCCAAGTAATATCTCTCTGGCTATTTTTAATCTTTATGTGCCTGTAAATTTTCAAGAGAAAAAAGATTGTTGGAATTCCCTTGCAGATTTTGTTGCTGCAAATACTCTCTCAAATATCATTGTGGCTGGTGATTTAAATATTACATTAAATCCAAAAGAAAAAAAAGGAGTCTGTGGGAGGGACCCCATGCATAAATCCATAGAGAATTTCATTTTATTAGGGGATCTGTTAGACTTTAAGCCAAAGAAAGGAAAATACACTTGGACGAACAATCGAACAGGAGCAGCCAATATCTCAGCAAGGTTGGATCACTTCTTGGTTCATAGCTCTTTTATGATGGAGAAAAAAATTATCTCCTCGAGTATCTTGCCCAAAATTTCTTTGGATCATAAGCCAATATTGTTGCAGCTTGATGATGAGGAAGATCTTGGCCCGATTCCCTTTCAGTTTAATCCTCTTTGGATAGAATGATATGGTTTTATGAATACAATTACCAAGGCATGGAATATCCCAGTCATAGGATCACTGAATTATGCATGGGAGAGAAAATTAAAAATTACTAAATTAGTGGTTAAGGAATGGGTCAAACATTCTCTTAAAACTCCAATCAACGACAGAAGTGGAGGAGATTCAATTGGAAATGGAAGAAAAAGAAATACCCTCTGCTATGCTGGAAAAAGAGCAAAATGCACAGTTTAACTCCATTCGGGCTTTTAGGAAGGAAGAAGAATACTGGAGATTGAAGTCTTGCAGCATATGGTTGAAATCGGGAGATTGAAATATCTCATTTTTCGACAAACAATATAGAGCCAGACTCTCCCTTAATCATATTTAAGAAATATCCTTATTGACTGGTGAAACTTTTAAAGGCATTTCTCAAATAAAACAAGCGGCTGAAACACATTTTCAGTGTCTATTTAGAGAGGATGGTTTTTTATTGAAAAATATTTAACCTTAGAATTTTTATCTAACATTCCTTGTTTGTTTAGTGAGGAGGAAAATGGAGAGCTAATGAAGCCTTTTACGGAGGAAGAGATCATTGATGTTATATGGTATATGGAACTAGATAAAGCCCCAGGCCCAGACATATTCTCTTTTCATTTTTATAGAGTTTGCTGGTTAGTAATCAGAAAATATATACTCAAGATGATCAAATAATTTCAGTTAAAAGCCAAAGTTAGTGGATGTACCAACTCCACCTTCCTTTCATTAATTCCTAAAGAAATCAATCCAACTACTTTTGATCGATTCAGACCTATTTCCCTTTGTAATGCATCTTATAAAATCTTTTCTAAACTCTTAGCTAATCGGCTCAAGCCTCTGTTAGAGAAGTTGATTTCCCCTCTTTAAGGTGGGTTTTTAAAATGGAGACACATTCTGGATAATGTGGTTCAAGTCCAGGAAGCCATACATTCTAGCTTTCAAAGACACGAGAAGGGAATGCTAATCAAACTTGATATGGAAAATGATTTTGGTATGATAAAGCTATCATTTCTTTACAAAGTTCTTCATTTGTTTGGATTCAACTCTGCATTTGTAAATTTGATAAAATATTGTATGGAAAAACCATCGATAGCACCATTAGTAAATGCCAGACCAACAAACTTCTTTCAAGCAACTAGGGGTCTTTGATAGGGCTGTACGCTCTCACCATTCCTGTATATTCTGATGGCTGATACTTTGTGTAGAAAGTTATCTGCAGGAAAAGATTATGGAATTATTCCAGGAATCAAGTCAGCAAGTGGGGTAGAATCTATCAATCATGCTCTATTTGCAGATGATTCACTGCTTTTGGGAGAGGCTTCGCTAAGGATGGCAAGAGATTTTAAAGAAATTTTGCAAAAAAATTGTCTTATTTTAGGGGCTCTTATCAACAATAGAAAGAGCGTAGTGTATGGTTGGAACACCGATCACTTAACAATTGTGAATATATCACAAATTTTAGGATTTGCTGGATATGACACATGGTTCAAGATTAAATATTCGGGTCTTCCATTAACCTTGGGCCAAAACAATCCTTCTCTTTGGCTGGAAATAATTAGCAAGATAAAATAAAAAAATTCCTCATGGGGTGGTCAATGGCTCACGAAGGTAGGGAAGCTTATAATGATTAAGTCAATACTACCAACTCTCCCAATTTACCAATCCTCTCTTCTTCTAGCTCCAAAAATAATTATGGATCAAATATCAAAGTCAATTCAAGATTTCCTCTCGAGAGGCAGAAAAAGAAATCAGAATAGAATGCATTTGGTTAAATGGGATATTGTTAAAATATATGTGCTAGAAGGTGGATTACAAATCAGATATCTAACATTGGCTAATATTGCTATGGGAGGAAAACTTCTGTGGCAACTTTTATCTAACAGAAAACACCCGGTTAGTCAAATATTATGGAAAAAATATCTTAATTGAGGAACTCAGAGAAATTTACAGGTAACAAATACTCATAAAGGTTCTATAACTTGGAATTTATGTAGAAGAGGATTAGAATTCTTTCAACAGTAGCTATATCAAATTCCAGGGAATGGAAGGAAAATTTTAATGTGGGATGACAATATAAAAGGCCACGCTCCATTAAATGATGATATATCCATCACTGAGATCAAGCTTTGACTTGTCAACAAAGGTTTTTTAAGGCTATGTGATATTTCAACTAGGGACAGAAAAGGAAATTGGGCAGCGTGGAACTTTCCCAGAATTGCCAGAATGCCTTAACGCACAAAAAAAAAATGATGTTGGTTAATTTGTTAGGGTTGGCTCCGGTCCATTCAACAGTCAAGGATGTGTGGGGATGAGGAAAAATAGGTAAGTATACAACAATGCAAGTTCTACGTTGAAATATTATAACTTCGAAGGATATTCTAAATGTATTTTACTGATGTACCCCAAGGGAGATGTTATTATTCTTCTGCTGGGATGTTATTCTTATAATTAGTCATCATAGAGTAATGAGGTAAAGCTTCCATGTAAGTCGGGTCAATAGTACCCCAATGAATAATATATAATATTGTTTTGATTATTCCTAGGTGATGTCAGCCCAGAGAGTTTAGTGGGGCCGACTTGTTAGGTTAAAAGTCTAGTGACTTAAAGTGGATAAATAGAGGAGATGTGTTCCTCATTAGAACACAGGCTCACTCACTTGTGTAGAGCATAGGAGAGAGAGAGAGAGAGAGAGAGAGAGAGAGAGAGAGAGAGAGAGAGAGAGGGATACCAGAAAGGAGGAGAATACCTGTTTTGGGGTTTTATCTTATACATCTTATACAGAGGAAGTTTTGTTGGGTTTTCTTCCCCTTGAGGGTTTCCAAGGATAAATACTGTGTTTATCTTGTGGTTGTGTTTCTTTCAGTGATCCTACATATGCTACTATTGTGAATTTTTATTAAACACAAGTGATATCTAGCTAAGCATATGAAATCCTAACATGGTATCAAAGCTATCCTGAATATATTAACTTTCACAAGGTAAAACTCTCTCTCCTCTACCTCTGGAATAAATTAGGGTTTCTACATAATTTGGAATTTTGAATATCTACTTGCATAGAAATTTGCACCTCCCTAGAGCGCATCTATTGAGCCCAGGATTGAAGTTTTTGGGTGGTTTAATCTCCAGGAAATCCAAACCCTAGTTTGGCCGTGAACCAGAAAACTGCAAAAAACCAGAACCAAAAATTCTGCAAAATTTGGAACCTCACAAATACGATTTGAAGGGTGAAGATTTGGGATCTCTAGAAATCAAGTGGACCAACCAACTTGCCTCAGTCAAGCACATCTCCTGGTAAGGTCAACTTTACATTTTGAGAAATTTCAATTTTTTGTGACTTTTTGGATAGGATGGGCCCAAGCACTAAGCTTGAGGAAAAATTGGAAGGTATAGAAAACTCCCTAGCAAGGAAGTATAGGATTGGTCTCATTCTTAAAGAGAATGGTCTTGAGAAGTACATCAAGGATGAAGTTGTAGAACAAAAAGAATATGAATCTAAGGAGAAGTGTGAGCAATAACTAATCAAGGCAATGAGGATCATTGTTGATCACTTGATCCCTCAAGTGTCATCTAAGAACACAACAAAGCAAATGTATGATTCACTTTCTAGAATGTATGAGGGAAGGCACATCAACAAAAAGATTATTTGAGAGCTCAATTGAAGGGAACCAAGATGAGTAAATGAGAATCAATTCAAGATTAATTCACAAGGGTATCCCAGTTCAGGAAATAAATAAGTGCCATTGGAGACACCCTTGATGAGGATGAACTAGTTATGACTGCTCTAAATGGTCTCACTAGACCTTGGGATTCATTCATACAAACTCCACGTGCCAGAAAAGAAAGTATGAAGTTTGACATTGTATGGGAAGATTGCATTCAAGAAGAAGCTAGAGTAGCTAATAGAGAAGCTCTACTTAGAGAAGATGATCAAGCTCTAGCCATCAATACTAAAGGAATAAAATAATCAAACTTCAAGAAGGGTAGTCATAAGCCTTCAAAGAAGAAGGCTCAAAAGAAAAGAGAAAATAATCAGAACAAAGATTACTCAAAGTATCAATGCTATAATTGTAATAAGATAGGACACCTTGCTAGAGAGTGTCCATTAAAGAAGAAGAACAACAAAAGACATCATGCTCCTCTAGCTGAAGATGAGGAAGAAGAATAAAGACCCGTTGGCAGGCAACAACCCACTCAATTTTTCTGCTTTGCTGAATAAAATGATCAGTTCTCTTCTATGATTTATCACAAAAATTATATAAGAGTGCCTTTAGAATATTTGATTCTCAAGGTACTCTCAATTAAAAGAAAAATTAATGAGCATATTGGAAATTTAGGAAGCATTTTCATAAGCTTAATATTTTAGCAGTTGTTAATCTTTTAATTTTATATATAATCAATTTTCATTATCATTTAATATTTGATTATATATTGATTTGAGATTTTTAAGTTATAGCTTGCTAAATAATTTCTTTTTTGGATTAAATTAAAGATAATTGGAAATGCATTTTGAACTTGTTGCAATTAGGTTTTATTGATTTCTTTTAGACCTTTTGACAAAGTATTCATCATTAGTTTTTTGTAATTTATATGATTAGGGTTGATGAATTAGTTGAAATATCCTATTTTAACCCTAATGACATATTTTTACATAAAAACTTTATCTTTTAATACTATGCCATTTTTACAAATTGTGGAAAGTTGTATATATGTTTCTCAAATAACCAAAGTTTACTTTTATATATCATTTCGAATGTCTATAAAAATCTTTGTGTTATATTCATAGTAATCGATTTTGATCTAGTGTTTAGTTTTTGATAAAACTTTCCATCCGATCATACTTTGTAATAGGTCATATGATGATTTGGATTCAATGAGTTCATCATATAATTCAAAACTATATAATTTTCTCCTCGAATCTATTACACGCATAAAATATGGTTTTGAAAATTTAATTTATCATCGAAGGTTGATTTTGATGTTTGGTTGGATTTACGAAACCCTAGGAGACATCATTTTTTGTAACAAAAGACTTCACATCATCTGCTTTTTAGCACGATTAACTTCCACGTATAACTCCTTCCTGTTAACGTTTTGTAGTCATGTGTTTGGTACAAGATACGAATTGTTGGTTTGATAACACCTGTTCAAAGGGATTTTAATATGTAATAATTACCTTAGTCAGATGTGTTCATATTAACATCATCCTATCTCACAGTCGTATTACATTCATGAAAATAATTGATTTCGAATATTTCGTAATGATTTCAGATCACATCAATTTGTTTGATGAATACCTGCAATGGTTTGATGGTGAAGTTCTCACACGTAGAAACCAATATAGGGTTACTCTTTAGCTCTTCCAGAATCATGTAAGGTATCATATCATGTCTATGTATTCACCTATCCCTATTCCTTCAGTTTGTACAATGCCTTTTAATCCTCTGTCAAAGAAAGAACTGATAGTTGAACAGATGGCTCCCTTAAGTCGCTTTGAGCTTTTTGGTCTTGAAATGTTAGAAGTCGACCCTGACGTTCTTGCCTTGTTTGAGAAAATTGACTGGAAACTCTTCTTTTGGGGTTTCAGTGGACACAATGAGGAAATTACCAGACAATTTGCGTTGTCTTTTGAAGGAAATATTGCTCAGATAAGTGATTTACAGCTAGTCATAGACGAAGAATTTATTTTGAAAGCCACGAAGATGCCTCAGACTGGTGAACATTGGTTCAAAGGGTCATGAATAGACAAGAAAAAGTTTAAGCTGTTTCTTCTTCCATTATCTAAGGAAGATGCACACCTTAAATTCAGCTTTCGTGTGAAATATTTGAAGAATCAATGGCATGCTCCTTTTGAAGTCATTTCCAGGTATATTTCTTGTGATGGTCGGTATTCAAATGTCCAATTATATCATCTGAGAATTTTAATGGCTCTTAAGGGTTTGAAATTGAATTTGCCCTCCTTTCTACTTCATAGTTTGCATAAAATGGCTGTTACGGTTCAACGTACTATTGGTAATCAAGACCATAGTCTTTTTCATCACGACCTGATCAAAATGTTAGTTCAGTATCAGTTAGCTACAATAGGAAAAACCTGGGATGCTTTATTAAAAGAAAATGAGTTTGGGTTTATCCAATTTTGACCTACCTACTTACCTAAGACTTTTGTAAAATGAAGAAGACCTTGTGAAGGACAAATAAAAGAAGAGACTGATCATATAACTGATCATGAAGGGCTAGATAAGCTCTGTCTCATAGTTGAAAATGAGAAATTTTATACTTCAAATCCTCTTGAGCAACCTAAGAGGGAAAATGAAGTAGGAGAGGGAAGTAAAACGGTTTTCTAGATGCACTCTGCTAAATTAACAGGTGATTTGTATCCTAAGACAATGGAAGAGAGAGAGAAGCATGAGTTAAAAGGAAAAAATTTGGAAGGTGACAATCAAACTCTTGAACCAAGCACGAGAAAATCTGAAATGATAAATTGAAGCTTTACTAGGAGGATGATTAGTCTTTCGGTCCCAAGAACCATGGAATAGAGTAGTGAAACCATCGTTGTTGAAGATAACAACGATAATGAGGATGAATCTCCTCCTCATGAAACCCTGATCAATGACTTTGAACAAGAACAGAGTAATAATCACGATAATTTCGTGATATCTCCTAAGAGAGTCATGAAAGATGATTCACCATTACCAGCACAGTTTGAACATGAAGTTCGACTTAAGTCACCATTGAATGATGAGGATTCTCTAGCATAAAATTTAAAAGCAGCGAAGCAGTCAATCAAGCTGTCTAAACAACATAAGGTTGATCGGTTAAAAGATATTGAAGAAGCTCGTGATATGTTGAAAACAGAGTTTTTTTTTTTTTAACTAAAACGGTTATGAGTCATTTGTATTAATAATCTGGCCAAACCTGCCAGCAACTTTTACACTCAGAGATTCTTAACAAAACAAATAACTAGGATCCAGATACTTGGGTGTGCTGAATTCCCTGACCTTTTTGCAAAAAACCTGGGAGATTTCTTGACAGACAATGATCTTCAAAAAGAAAGCCAAACATAGCAAAGCAATCAAGATTTCAGAGAGGACAAATTAGAGAGGAGAGTTCATCTAAGAAGCCTCCCTTCACTATGAGCACGTGAATTAACCCCAAGCAACTGCAAGCTGGCTCCTTCAACGAGAACACTCTATCCTCCTTCAGCGAGAAACACTCGGTCCACCTTGCTGTAAATGCCAGCGCGAGAAGGGTGAGTGCAGGATAGAATAAGAGCTGTCCCCCAAGAATCTCATGCTTCACATGGAGATCTTCAAAACAGCTGGAAACTTTTAACTCTTTTAGAGCAAGAGAACTGACTTCACATATTTCATCCAATGCATATCACTGAAATCGCTGATCACTTCAATGACAGAGTTGTATATACTGAAAATTTAAAGGAATGAGAGCTAAAATAACGAGATTGTCTTTGCCAAAGGACTGCAGGCTCTGATACTTCGATTACTGAAAGCTGAGAGCCAATTTGTCTTCAATTCCAGAGAGCTGGAAGAACTGGAGTCTTCATTGACTGAGAGCTTAAAAACACTTGTTTCTTCCTCGACAGAGAGCTGAGAGGCCGAGAGAAGATAACACATAGCTCTTTAGATGCACTGACAGCCTGCAATCACTGAGTTCCTCAATGGCAGAGAATTGAATTCACACAGAACATCGATGACAGAGGACTGAAAAATGCTTATAACTTCAATGCCAGAGATGAAAAATCTGAAGACTTAATGGACAGAGATCAAATGGATCTTGAGAAATCTTTGCCAAAACACTGTAAACTCTGATTCTTCGATGACTGAGAGCTGAGAACAATAAGAATTCAATTCCAGAGATCTTGGAGAGCTGGATTCTTTAAAGAGAGAGAGCTGGCAGCCCTTAATTCTTCCTTGATAGAGAGCTGAAAGCACTTATATCATCAGAGGCAGAGAAGGAGCTTGGAAGCCTTGTCCCTCAAGAACCTCATCCTTCACTTGGGAATGGCTGAGAGTTGCAAAGTCCCATACATCGCATGCCTGGGAACTGAAGTCACTGACAGAGGTCTGAAAATACAAAAAATTCAAAGACAGAGTTCTGTAATCACCAAAAAACCACTGACAGAGGACTGATAACACTAGGAACAAGGAATACACTTAAATATTTTCAGGGCAGGATCAAAGATCAGAACTTCCATGACCCTAGGGGATGGGTACAGAATCTTCATTGCCATTAACTATGATGAGTCCTTTGCTTAAAGAGGCACCAGCGTTGGCTTCATTGTCTGCAATATGATTGAGGTGACGAAGGACGTGGTAAAATTTGACTTCTTCAAAGGCTTTCAGCTGAAAGGAGATTTTCCTGTAATAGTGGCCCAATCCCATACAGTTGGGGGCTTTCTTCAGGTTGAAAGCCTGCAGGATGATTCTGGAGTCGCTAATAATGGCCAACTTCTTTATAGACAGACTTCTGGCTTGCATCAGTCCTTGCCAAATGGCAAGAATTTCAGCAATGTTGTTGGAGTTGTGTCCCAGTCCCCAGGCAAAATTGAGAATGATATTCCCAGACATATCTAGAATGGCTCCTCCACTTCCTGCAGGTCCAGGGTTCCCTTTCGAGGCCCCATCAACATGCAGAATATGCTTGTTCAGTGCGGATCTCCATTTTATAAATTCCTGCTCCTCTAGCCTGATTTCCCACGAAGAGAAATGCTTCACCGTGTTCTTGGTTCTGGTCAGCAGGTCTGGATCAAGCCCGTGAAACCAGCTATACTCCTTTTTGTCTGGACTGGCTTCATTGGTGATTTTGGGCTTTGAGGCTACCAGCTCTCCTAACAGCGCCTTTACTTTGGTTGCAACTTGGGCTGGTGGGACTGCCTTGTCCCTAAAAATTCTGTTATTCCTTTCCAGCCACAGTTTCCAGCAGTAAATTTTAGGGACCCACATCTAGCAGTGCTTTAACAAGTTCAGACCAGAGAAGGAGAAGGGTGCATAATCAGTCCAGGAGGCAAACAAGGAAGAGATGGTCAGAGGGGGGGCAGATTTAGCTGATCAAGCAGGAAATTCCAGAGTTCTAGAGCATAGGGGCACTGAAGAAAGAGGTGGATCGAGCTTTCCTCGTGGCAGGCACAGAGAGGGCATCTTGAGGGCCCCTCCCAGCCTCTTTTTAACAAGTTGTCCCAAGTTAGAATGCTGTCATGAAGAAGGGACCAACAGAAGTGATCTATCTTGGGCAGAGAGGGAAGAAGCCAGAGATTTTTCCACCTAGAGGGATCCGGGGCTGCCCAAGGAACGGCTTTTAAGGCAACATAACCGACAGCAGCATTGTAGAGGCCTGAAGAGGAGCCCTAGCCTCTTTTGTCCTTCAGCTTAGCAGATGTGGGGGAGAGGCCTTGAAGAGCCTCCAAGAGGGAGCTTGCTTCATTCTCGAGATCATGAGGGACAGCCCCCA
>LPNX011225467.1:97676-128890 GCA_001517045.1 Pseudotsuga menziesii
ATCTAGCTGTGGAGGCGAGTCGAGCTCTTCAGTGAATAGATCGCTGTAGAAGGAGAAGGCAGCGTTCTTAATCTCATCGATTTGATTGAAAGTTTGACCTTGATACTGAATTTCTCTTATGCTGTTGAAATTCTTCCGGGATTCTGCATGTTTGTGAAAGTAGGAAGTGTTCTTATCGCCCTCTTTGAGCCATTGACAGCATGCCTTAACCTGCCAATAATGTTCCTCTATTCTCAGCGCTTTGTGGAGAGCTTTCTGCAAATCGAGCTCCACAGCGAGCAAATCAATGGTGATCGAGGCACTCTCCATGAGCATCTGGTGATTTCCTAGACGCCTTTGAGCTTCTTTCCTTTCTGCGATGGGGGAGGGAAGGAGCTTGGCCCAGCTTTTGAGTGCTGCTTTGAGTCTTCTCAGTTTTTCTTCCCATATGAAGAATGGGGACCCAGTTACTGGAACTTGCCAGGAATTCGAGACCAGATCGAACAAGCCGTCCATGGAGACCCAGAGGGGGCTGAATCTAAATGGGATAGGGCCCAAATTTTCCCCCGGAGACAGAGAGAGGGAGATTGGCTTGTGATCTGAGGTGAAAGCCTGGAGGATATCAGATCTGGCGAAGAGCCCCAAAGTTAGAAAGGACGATTGGACAAGGAAATGGTCCAGCCGGGCTGCAATGTGCCCAGGGCCAACTCTTTTATTTGTCTAGGTATACTTGCCTTTGCTGGGTTTTATATCCTCAAGCTCTGAGTCCATAATAATGTCTTCGATCCACTCCCGAGCCGGGTCTCTTACCGGGGAGCCACCTTTTTTTCCGAAAGGGCCAGAGTTACGTTCATATCACCAGCAAGAATGATATTGTCGTGCCGGTTGGAGGACAAGAAGGAATTCAGTGAGTCCCAGCACTCTCTTTTTTCAGATAGAAGAGCTGGGGTGTAGATGTTAAAAAGACTGATCTGGTGTCCTGAGTCTCGATGGTTCAGCTTCGTGAAGAGCCAATGGGTAGTGCTGTGATCCTCGAGCAGGTCAAGATTTTTGGAGTTCCAGAAGGTGGCTAGACCTCCTGAGGCTCCCCTGGCTTTGACTGCTCTACCATCTCCCTTTTTCCAAAAATTTTTGCTAGCCTGGATGGTCTCAGGCTCCTCCATATTCGTCTCCTGGATCAGAAGTATCTCCGGGGCGTTCATTCTTACTAAGTCTTTAATTGCTTCTTCTTTAGCCTTGCTTCCCATTCCTCTGCAATTCCAGGAGACGAATTGCATTAAGAACCGAGGGGGGGGGTGGCTCCTTTCGGAGCCCTTCCTTTCTTTGATGATCTGGTTTCTATCATGTCCGGGATGGTTTGCTGGACCCCTGCTGTCACGTCCCTGTATGATTTCTCCTCCCTTTTTTTTCGATCTGGTTTCCTTCCTCTTGGGTTTTTTTCAGGGGAGCCAACCGAGCTGCTGGTCTCCGTAGCCCCTTCATCTGATTCAGCCCCCAGGTCTGAGCCTATGGTGATGTGCTCATCGTCCGATTTTTGAGGTTCTCTTTCTGGCTGGTCGCTCTTTTCCTTAACCGGAGCTTTTGAGGGAGACATGGGTTGAGAGGCTATCTCAATGGTCTCTTTCGCCGATTCTTTTGAAGTAGCTGTGCCTTCTTTCAGAGGTTCCTTCAGAGGATTTGGATTCACCGGGGGTTGATCTTTCATCTGAACAACTCTGGGATCTTTGGTTTTTGGTACTATTTTGCTTTTCTTAACCCTTTGCCAGCCTTCAGCTTCTTCCTTCTCTTGGGTTTGAATCTTCGGACAATTTCTTTGGAAGTGCCCATGTTCTTGGCAAACTCTGCATTTGAATGGGAGATGTTCGTAGTCCACTTTCTGGAAATGAGTCCAAGTGCCCACCGTTAGTTTCACTGCTTCCGGGAGCCCTGCCTCAAGATCCACTTCGACGCATATTCTTGCACAGTTGTAGTTGTTCTTGTTGTCTGCCTTATCGACAAACTTCCCTATTCCATTCCCTATAACTTGCAGGGTTTCATAGTTCCAGCAGTGGACCGGCAAATTGGGGAGCCTGACCCATACCGGCACCTCCTTGGGCAGATCTACCGCAGGGTCAAAATCCGGGGTCCATCGGTTCAGGTACAGCCCCTGGGATCCCATAAAATATGGGCCGTTTCTGAAGATGAGGTCCTTATCCTCCTTGTTGATAAATTCGAAGAGGAAGTAGCCGCTGCTCAGGGGGTAGCAGGTGACTCCTTGCTTGAGGTGCGGCTTCTAGTTCCTTTGGATCCAGTCGTCTGTTGTTTTTGCTGAGGGCCATAGCCCCATGAACTGGCCTACCAGCCCTCTTTCTGACAGAGCCAGGGCAATCTTGACCGAGGTCATCTCTGGCAAGGCGATTTCAGGTATTTCCTCGAGCTTCTTGATGAATTTCGGAACAGAGGAAGGGATTTTTCTCTTGCCCTCGCTGGCAACCAGTCTTCTGAACGCAGCAATATCATCTGAAGGGGGGGGAAGGGGGTCCCCGCCCCCTGGGGCGGCCATTGCAGCAACCTAAAGCCCTCGCTCTCCTCACGCCCGCGCCCAGAAGGAAGCCAGAGCTGATCGCTAAAAGAAGTATGATATGTTGAAAACAGAGTTACAATAACAACAAAAATGAATTACTTATGTGGGTAGACCGATGGCAACAAATGAAAGCCAAGAAGGACATATACAAAGCAGAAAAGAAATTGTTAGCTGCAACCAATGAGAAATTGCTGAAAGATGAAAGAATCCATGAAGAATTTTTTTGAAACTCAGGGCCAAGCTATCAGAAGCCAGGAAAGCCATCAAGTTGCAAATAACAACAACTTAGTCTATTTTTAGTTATTGTGATTTCAATTTTGACAAGTAAATGTACAATTTAATTAACATCGTATAGAATCAAAGATTCTGTAGGATCGTTCTACATTCTTATTTAATTTTCTTGTTATAATTGTAATTATAATTTTTATTTATATTTTAATTGTTTGTTACAGGTATGCTCGTGATATAAATGCATCAAATGGAATGAAGATGGTTAGTTTGATCAGTATGCTTTTTTTGAGGTTACTTCATCGAAGGGAAATGAACTGTGCATTAATAACTAGCATACAGTTATGATGGTCACGCTTTATCTGTTCACAGTTGCTAGGTGTTACAAGTAGTTGTTGTTCGCTTTCAATATGAACAAGATACTATTCAAAGAGAGGGGCATGATGACGATCTATTTCCAGGTGCATCATTGGAGAATGTTTTTGATCATAAATAGGTTCCAGATGTTTCATAGATAGCTGACTTTAAAATCTATTTCTAGCTATCAGTTGCATAGAGTTAAAGAGGTAGTTATCAAAGTTTTATTATAAAAACTATGAAAATTGTTGTAGTGGGGGTCGATGGAGTGTTGAAGGAAAAAACTTATTGGAAATATAATTACAGTTTCTGGTTTTAATTTCTTTACTGGAGTTTTACCTTCCTGGAGGATTCTGACTAGAGTTCTCAAACTGGTATCACTGCTTATTACTATTTTGAAAACTTAATATATATATATTTCGATATACTGTTTTCTCACCATACATTTTATGCAATTGTATTGTAATATAATTGTATTTATTATTTGAAATTATACTCTGTTTGCACAATATTGATGTTTGATTGAGAATATTACTGAGTTTTGTTAATTGATATTTGTATTGATAATTGAGATTTGGTAAGAAATACATTTCATATTTATTTTTGATTTCATTTGTATTTTCTACAATGTTTTCATGAATAAATATCCCGTTATTCAAATATTCAGTATTGAACATTAGTTATTAATTAATAGGGCATCACAAAATAAATTAAAAGTAGTTGCCTATTTTAATTTTATGTTGTTGTGCATATTCAACAAAGTGATTTTAGGATAATAATTTAAATATTTTCATTTGAATTGTTATCGCTTATCTCTTTGTTTATTTAAATAATTAATTGATAATTAATTTAGTTTTCCAAGTTGCTCTCAGCTGAGATAGGTTAGTCACCTAGTTTTAATTCATGACTTTAGTTTGTCCTAGATAGTTATTAAATTAGATTTAATTAGATTAGTTGGTTTTAAGTTTAAAATTAGTTCTTCAGTTTAGAAAAATTAAAAAACAAAACCCCAAAATAGGAGACTTTCCTTAAGAAAGCATTTTAGGATAACCGAGACTTAGAAAACTAACTCTAGGATTTATTTTAAGCAGTAATAAAATTTAGGATAAATTTTTACTGAATTTTTACGTTCTCCTTAAGAGGATAAATTTAGTTGGTAGGAGGACCATAACTTGCGAGATTTTGCCATTCCAAACACACCAGGAGCTGTTCTAAGCGACTTGTGTGGGATTAAGCTCCTTAAGTTGGCCAAGTCAGAAAATACGACCAACAAATGGCGCTAGAAGGAGGGCATGTTAACGATTAATGGCAAGTAGAACTAATGATAAATCTTCAACCAATCAACAAAATCCATTACAATCTGAAGTTAGAAGATCACCATTCATAGAAACTATTAGGAGCATCCTTGAGCGTGACCACATTACATCTCCATTCACTCCCGAATAGAGTAATCAAACTTTAGAAGAATCACGACATATTTTTACGAGAGCATATGCTCATCAACTAGGTTTAACACCAATAGACTATGGTCTACCTAGACAACAAAGACGCAATCCTCAATTGAATATAATTACTCAAGATTCAGCAGAAGCCGATAGAACTCCAAGTTATAAAGTTAGAAGTCATCATAGAGAAACTACTAGAAGATTGACTTCTGTAGGCGGTTTTGATCAACCACCTTCTCCTCCAGAATCACCACCGGATAGTCCAAGGTCATCTAATTCAGGGAGTTCTTCAGATTCTGAAGGAAGTCCTATGGCTAGAAACATACATGTAGGAGGAGGAGGTAATCCTCTACTTAATCCTCCACCCAATCCACAACTTCCTTGGTTGAGAACAACATTTATAACTATGCCTGGTGTACAACATCCTCTGCCCAAACATTCAGATAAACTTCTTCTGAAGTTTAATCTAGATAACAAGGAACCTGTAGAGGTGCATGTAGATAAAATTCATGTTAGCTGTTCAAACCATGAACGTTCAAATGAAGATAAGTTTCTTGTTTGTTCCCTTTAACTTTTGAAGGGAAAGCATCTACTTGGTATTTTTCATTAGTCCAAGGATCAATCACAAATTGGGCTGAATTCAACAAGGCTTTCCTAGATAAATTTGGGGAGGATAAAACACTTGCTCTTTTAGCTCTTGAGTTATCTCGAATTAAAATGGAACCTAAAGAAAGAATTAAAGATTTTAATCAGAGATTTCTTACACTGAAAAATAAAATTCCTGTTGCTTCTCAACCACACGAGGATATTATCATTGAAAATTATACTTCAGCTTTACCAAAATATCCTAGGATGTTTGTTAAAAGAGCAGGTAAAACAAAACTTGTTGAAACTTTTGAGGAAGCTATTAAAGTTGAGAAGGATTCCATGTCTTATGAGCCAGATAGAAGTGGAAAAGTTGATACTTTTCCTTGTAAGAAAATTGAAAGACCTAATTCGGAAAAAGATAAAGGCTTTGATGTAGAACAATTACAGAATGCTATTCGAGCGTTAACTAATGAAGTTGTAGGATTAAAGAAAACTAATTCTGAAAATGCCTCTTCTAGAAGGTATTTCAGAAATCAGTTTAGACAGAATCCTAACACTAATAATAAGACTAGTTCACCTCCTGATACAGCAGTAAATGAAGAAATTTTTAATACTATTCGAGCAGTGTTATATTTATTCGAAACTCCCTCAAATAAAGAAACTGTAGATAATGAAGAGGAGGAGGAATCTGAAAATGAACAAGAATTGGAAGAACCTCAACAAGTAAATGGTAATTTCTGGGACAGTCTAGTAAAAGATTATGAAGGTAGAAGTCCTCCTTTAGGACAACATGCCTACAATATTTGTAGTAGAACATTCACAAATAGTCCTGGAGCATCATTAAGTTCTAACCCGAGTAACGATAACAATAATTCACAACCAAATAAACTGACTCAATCTATCAAACAAACTCAACCTATGAGGACTGCTCAGCCTATTCAAAATGATCCAAAGTTGGATTTACAATATGATATAATCAAAGATTTAAAAAGACACGTGCAAATATTTGTATGTATGATCTTCTTCAAATTTACCCAATGCCTAATAGTCCTATTATAAATCCTGCCATGAGTTCCATAATTCCTAATGCTAAGTAAAATCTAGCTGCTAATAGTTCCAATAGTGATTTAACACCAACTGATAAAGGAAAGTCAGCAGCTGATAAAGCTTTGCTAATAGGAAAAAATTCAAAATCAACAACTCCTCCATTCTTTCTTACCTTCGATATTTTTATTAGGAACGTTCACAATTGCATGGTTGATTCTGGAGCATCTTCTAATGTAATTCCTTTGTCTGTGTGTAAAAGGTTAAATGGAAAGTATGTTCCATAATATTCACAGATTACTCAATTGGATAGGACAAATGTGAGGGTTGTAGGAGAGATGAATGATGTTCTAGTAAGGATTGCTTGTAACCCTTCAGTTTTTCAAATTATAGACATTATGGTTGCAGACATTCCTGATGCATATGGGCTGTTTTTGAGTAGGGATTGGTCTCAACAATTGAATGGATTCTTTGCTACAGATTGGTCAACTTTATGGTTACCTAAGAATGGAAAATAAAATCAAATTAAGATAAACAGAGAAAGATATTTGAAACATACTGTGACAGAATTACATGATCCCAGTGAACCGGTTTTATTTTCAGATTCTATAATGGCGAATTATATATATGAACTTGGGTTCGGAAATTTTAAATCTGAAAATTCTGCTTTCTTTGACAATAAACATCAATCAGAAATTCTGAATGTTACAACTATTTCTCATGATTCTTCATTCAAGGAAATTGTAAATAATGTAGATGGTCATAATTATGTAAATATTATTGAGAGTAAAGTAGTTGCAAATAGTTCTACTTGGACTTTATATTTTGATGAGTCAAAGTCTAAAGAAGGAGCAGGAGTTGGTTGCCTGTTAATTGACCCTAAAGGAAATAAAACATGTATAGCATGTAGGCTTGAATTTAATTGTACAAACAATATTGTGGAATATGAAGCTTTAATTCAGGGACTGAAAAATGTGATTGATTTGGATATTAAAGTGCTAGTTGCATATGGTGATTATGAAATCATCATCAGGCAAGTCCGTAATTCTATTCACTGCATTTCTGAACATTTGCAGAATTATCAACGAGAGGTATGGAATCTCATTTCACATTTTGATGCATTCAATATAATGTCAGTTCCAAGATTCCAGAATCAAGAAGCATATTTATTAGCAAATGTTGCATCAAAATTGATTCAATCTGAGAATTTCACACCTGATTTCTTTTCAGTTGAATTGATTTTTAGGCCTTCTATACCAGATAATATCTTTAACTGTCGTGCTTTTGATAATGATGTGTAGGTGCTCAATTTATTGACAAATGACGATACCTTCAAGGATTCAACCATTGATGAAGTTACACATGACGAAAATTTACGGGATTTTTCGGTAATAAATGATTTTTGTTCAATTGAAAAAGCTTTTGAGAAGGTAAAACCGATTCCTAACTCAGTTTTAAGATTAGAAAAGTTTTTTGATCTTCAAGATAAATTTAAGTATATTCCTAATTGTAAAACTAATAGTTCACAAATGAAATATGAAACTATAAATTTAGGAATAGAACTTAATCCTCAAACTGTGAATTTAGGAATAGATTGCACTCCTACGGAAAAATAATCAGTCATAAAATTATTCAACGAATTTAAGGATGTCTTTGCATGGACATACGATGATTTGAAAACTTTTAATCCACAAGTCATGCAACACATTATTCCAATAAAACAAGAATCAAAACCTTTCCAACAGAAACTTAGAAAGCATCATTCGTCACTAGAAGCAACAATCAAGAAGGAATTAAATAAACTGTTAGCTGCTAGGATTATTTTTCCTATTCGACATACTCAGTGGGTAGCTAACTTGGTTCCATTTAGGAAGAAAAACGGTGATATTTGACTGTGTTGATTTTAGAAATCTTAATAAGTCCCCTGAAAAAGATAATTACCCAGTTTCTCCCATGGAATAAATCCTTCAAAGAGTTTCTGGGTCTGAGATACTGTCACTTCTTGATGGTGTGTCAAGATATAACCAAATATTGGTTTCCCCAGATGATCAACTGAAAAGAACTTTTAGAACTCCATGGGGAACATACGCTTACAGAAAGATGCCCTTTGGGTTAATCAATGCTGGGGCAACTTTTCAAAGAGCAATGGATATTGCTTTTAGAGGGTTAATTAATCATTCAGTAGTTGTCTATTTAGATGACGTTACTGTATTTTCTAAATGTCGACATGATCACATTAATCATCTTGGAAAAGTATTTGAACGTTGTAGGAAATTTGGAATTTCTTTAAATCCAAATAAAACAATATTTGCTGTTTTAGAAGGTATTTTATTAGATTGTGTGGTTTCAAAACACGGTATCATGATTGATCCTGAACGAACCCAAGCTATCTCAAAAATAAATTATCCTTCTAGCAAAAAAACAATGCAATCGTTTCTTGGTAAAATAAACTTTGTTAGGAGATTTACCCCTGGTTTTTCTGAAATCACCCGTCCTTTACAAAAAAGATTAAGAAGGATGCTATTTTTAATTGGGGACAAACTAAAAAAGAATCTTTTCAGAGAATTTCATAAGCTCCTAGTCTTTTGAGCCCAGATTTTAACAAAGATTTAATATTGTATACTTTCGCTTCTGACATATCATATGCATCAGTTTTAACTCAGCTAAATCAACAAAATAGTGAAGTGCCAATTTCTTTTATGAGCTCAAATTTTAAAGGTGCTGAACTTAATTACCATGAGGTTGATCAGCAAGATTTTGCTGTTTTCAAAGCTGTTAAACACTTTTATCCATATTTATTCAAAACTAGAATGAAAGTGATAGTTCCTTACCCTTCAGCCAGAAATTTGTTAGTACAGAAAGATTTGGGTGAAAAAAGAGCACCATGGATGACAACTCTTCAAGAGTATGACTTGGAAATTAAACCTTCAACGGTAGTCAAGGGCCAAGGATTATGTAAACTTGCTGCTGAAGCAGCTCATCTACCTAATAACAATTCCAAAGCTGTCGTTGATGAAGTTTTACTAACTCAGGAAATTTACTTTTATCCTCCACCGCAAGATTCTTGGTACACAGATTTAAGGACACTTATGGAAACAGGAACTGCTCCTAATTACCTTGAACCAAGGAAAAGGAGAGCACTTAAACTTAAATCTGCTCCTTATTTACTAATTGATAATATTCTTTTTAGGAGAAATTTAGATGGTGTTTTACTTCGATACCTAGACAAAGATGAAACAAAAGTGATTTTGAAAGAATTACATTTTGGACCAGCAGGTGGTCATTTTGGTGGAGAAACTACAACACATAAGATTCTTAGGGCTGGCTATTATTGGCCTAATTTATTTCAAGATTCTTATGCTTTTGTTAGGAAATGTCAAGAATGCCAACTTGCTACAGGTAGAGTTAAGAAGTTTGCTTTTCCTTTACAACCTGTTTCAGTAGAAAGGCCTTTTCAGCAATGGGGTATTGATATAGTAGGACCAATAAATCCTCCCTCTTCTATGCAACACAAATACATTATAACTGCAACTGATTATTTTACCCGTTGGGCATAGGCTACACCTTTAAGGGTTGTAAACACCAATCAGGTTATCTTATTTTTAGAATCTTTTATCATAATGAGATTTCGTGTTCCAGATTCCCTTGTTTTTGATAATGCCTCATATTTTTCATTAGTTGAGTTTAACTCAATTTTCTTTAGAGAAAGGTACAAGGGTTAGATATTCAACTAACTATCATCCTCACGGAAATGGTTTAGCTGAATCAACAAATAAAAATTTGTTGAAAATTCTCAAAAGAACTATTTCAACTCACCATCGTGATTGGCATACAGAGTTGTTTAATGCTCTTTGGGTAGACAGAGTAACTCCTAAAGCTGCAATAGGTAACTCACCTTTCTTTCTAGTTTATGGAACTGAGGCCATTTTACCGCCAAATTTATCTTTACCTTCTTTGCAGTTAGCCCAGTCTGTTCAGGATGAAGATTGTCCAGCAATGGAGAAAAGGATTAACACTTTATTAAAACTTGAGGAAGAAAGAGACGGGTCAAAACAACACTTCGTAAAACATCAACAAATTGTTAAGTCCTGGTTTGATCAATCCTCAAGTTCTAACCGAAAGTATCAGGTCGAAGACTTGGTGTTAAAATGGGACAAAGTCCATGAAGAGAAAGGAGATCATACCAAGTTCCAAAAACTTTGGTTCGTTCCATTTGTCATTTCTGAAAAGATAGGTCCAAGCACTTTTCGTTTGCAAACCTTAGAAGGTCAGTTCGAAACATTTCCAGTAAATGGAATGATCTTAAAAAAATATTTTTGCTGACTTTTTTAGGCCCTGAATTTGTTTTGTATATGAGCTTGTTTATTGTACAGTTTTTATTCTTTTATTTTTAATCAATTTCTGTCTATAAATAATTTTGTTGAAATTTTAAAATAATTTTCAGTATATATTATCATCATAAAATTTTATAAAATTGTTGATATTCTATACAATCTTTTATTAAACAGAATTATGACAGATTCCTAATTCTTATGTACATTCAAATTTCATTTGATCCATGTATAAATACTCTTGAAACTTATTTTTGATTTTCTTAAATTAAGAATTGATAGATTCTTTCAGTCAAATGTTGATCTGTCAATCATTTGTATATAAGATTTTCAAATCTCTGTATATATGTTTTAAGATAATCAGTCGCTAATGCACATATGTTATTGAGAGGACATTTGCAAATAAATAAGTTATGTGGTTTAAACCCAGTTTGTTCATTAGTTAAAATTATGGTATTAGACTAAGTCTTTTGAAAATTGGTTTAGAATGATCAAAGTTTCTTAAGTCTATTAAGAACCTTTCATTATTTGTAAATATTGTTCAGATTATCCCTCATTCTCCTATTTTCTTTTGATAGTTAAGATGGCTGATTAATGTCTTTTTCAAAACTTGTACGAAAAATCTTTGTAGATCTCTATCATCAGTCATTTATTTTAAAGTTATTTACAATCTGGATTTTTTTAGATATGTTCCATTCAATAAAATTCTAAAGTTTAAAATAAGAGACAGAAGGTCTTAGTAATAAGCCGATCCGATCAAGATCATAGATATCATCGGCATGACATTATTAGGAAACTGATAATGGCCCTTGGTCGTAAGGTCAAGAGATAGGGGGTCTCATCACGAGCCAGCTGATTCATTTTATGGTGATATTAGTGACTGACATTACCATTTGGTTACCATGCTAGGTAGTGGTATCTTATTTTATAAAATTTAAATTTTCAAACTCAATAAAGTGAAACATAACTTTGATTGAAAAATAGGAGGTCTCATCACGAGCCGGCCTAATCATGATCACCAATGCTGTCTAGTATAACTTCATTTCTGATCATCATAGTGATGGCTCTTGGTCAAATGATCAAGAGAAAAGAGGTCTCATCACGAGCCGACTTGCTTATTCTAGGTAGTTCTCGTGAATGGTATTATCACATTAGGTTATCATGCCTAGATAGTAGTCTTCAGTTAAAGAAATTGTTTTTGATTTTTGGTTTTGATCTTAAAAATTATATATATNTGACTAGGATATTCTTAAGCTTATCTTTAACAAAATCCTTATTTGCAGAGATGGGGTAATTCTAAATTATACTTGTGAATATAAATCAGATAATGGTTTTTATTAGACTGAGAATTTTTTATTGTTTTGAATAGATTTTAAGATTTTGTTTATACTATCATTTGAAAATTGTATGAGCAGAGATAACTAGTTTGCCCGGGTCGTCGCCATTTGTTGGCAGGCAACAACGTCTCAATTTTTCTGCTTTCCTGAATAAAATGATCAGTTCTCTTCGATGTTTTATCACATAAATTATATAAGAGTGCCTTTAGAATCTTTGATTCTGAAGGTACTCTCAATTAAAAGAAGAATTAATGATCATACTGGAAATTTAGGAAGCATTTTCATAAGTTTAATATTTTAGCAGCTGTTTATCTTTTAATTTTATATATAATCAAATTTCATTATCATTTAATATTTGCTTATATATTGATTTGAGATTTTTAAGTTATAGCTTGCTAAATAGTTTATTTTTTGGATTAAATTAAAGATAATTGGAAATGCATTTTGAACTTGTTGCAGTTAGGTTTTATTGATTTCTTTTAGACATTTTGACAAAGTATTCATCATTAGTTTTTTGTAATTTATATGATTAGGGTTGATGAATTAATTGAAATATCCTATTTTAACCCTAATGACATATTTTTACATAAAAACTTTATCTTTTAATACTATGCCATTTTTACAAATTGTGGAAAGTTGTATATATGTTTCTCAAATAACCAAAGTTTACTTTTATATATCATTTTGAATGTCTATAAAAATCTTTGTGTTATATTCATAGTAATCGATTTTGATCTAGTGTTTAGTTTTTGATAAAATTTTCCATCCGATCATACTTTGTAATAGGTCATATGATGATTTGGATTCAATGAGTTCATCATATAATTCAAAACTATATAATTTTCTCCTCGAATCTATTACACGCATAAAACATGGTTTTGAAAATTTAATTTATCATCGAAGGTTGATTTTGATGTTTGGTTGGATTTACGAAACCCTAGGAGACATCATGGTTTGTAATAAAAGACTTCACATCATCTGGTTTTTAGCACGATTAACTTCCACATATAACTCCTTCCTGTTAACGTTTTGTAGTCGTGTGTTTGGTACAAGATACAAATTGTTGGTTTGATAACACCTGTTCGAAGGGATTTTAATATGTAAAAATTACCTTATTCAGATGTGTTCATATTAACATCATCCTATCTGATAATCGTATTACATTCATGAAAATATTTGATTTCGAATATTTCATAATGATTTCAGATCACATCAATTTGTTTGATGAATACCTGTGATGGTTTGATGGTGAAGTTCTCATGCATAGAAACCAGTCTAGGGTTACTCTTTAGCTCTTCCAAAATCATGTAAGGGTTCATATCATGTTTGTGTATTCATGTATCCCTATTCCTTCAATTTGTACAATGCCTTTTAATCCTCTGTCAAAGAAAGAACTGATAGTTGAACAGATGGCTCCCTTAAGTCACTTTGAGCTTTCTGGTCCTGAAATGTTAGAAGTCGACCCTGAAGTTCTTGCCTTGTTTGAGAAAATTGACTGGAAACTCTTCTTTTGGGGTTTTAGTGGACAAAATGAGGAAGTTACCAGACAATTTGCGTTGTCTTTTGATGGAAATATTGCTCAGATAGGTGATTTACAGCTAGTCATAGACAAAGAATTTATTTTGAAAGCCACGAAGTTGCCTCGGACTGGTGAATGCTGGTTCAAAGGGTCACGAATAAACAAGAAAAAGTTTAAGCTGTTTCTTCTTCCATTATCTAAGGAAGATGCACACCTTAAATTCAGCTTTCCTGTGAGATATTTGAAGAATCAATGGCATGTTCCTTTTGAAGTCATTTCCAGGTATATTTCTTGTGATGGTTGGTATTCAAATGTCCAATTATATCATCTGAGAATTTTAATGGCTCTTTAGGGTTTGAAATTGAATTTGCCCTACTTTCTACTTCATAGTTTGCATAAAATGGCTGTTATGGTTCAACGTACTATTGGTAATCAAGACCGTAGTCTTTTTCATCACGGCTTAATCAAAATGTTAGTTCAGTATCAGTTAGCTACAATAGGAAAAACCTGGGATGAATTCTTAGAAGAAAATGAGTTCGGGTTTACCCAATTTTGGCCTACCTACTTACCTAAGACTAGTGCAAAACGAAGAAGACCTTGTGAAGGAGAAATAAAAGAAGAGACTGATCATATAGCTGATCATGAAGGGATGGATAAGCTATGTCTCATAGTTGAAAATGAGAAATTTTATACTTCAAACCCTCATGAGCAACCCAAGAGGGAAAATGAAGTAGGAGAGGGAAGTAAAACGGTTTTCTAGACGCATTCTGCTAAATTAACAGGTGATTTGTATCCTAAGATAATGGAAGAGAGAGAGAGAAGCATGAGTTAAAAGGAAAAAATCTGGAAGGTGACAATCAACCTCTTGAACCAAGCATGAGAAAATCTGAAATGTTAAATCAAAGGTTTATAAGGAGTATAATTAGTCTTTCGGTCCCAAGAACCATGGAACATAGTAGTGAACCCATCGTTGTTGAAGATAACAGTGATAATGAGGATGAATCTCCTCCTTATGAAACCCCAATCAATGAATTTGAACAAGAATAGAGTAATAATCACGATAATTTCATGATATCTCCTAAGAGAGTCGTGAAAGATGATTCACCATTACCAACATAGTCTGAACATGAAGTTCGACTTAAGTCACCATTGAATGATGAGGATTCTCTAGCAGAAAATTTAAAAGGAGCGAAGCAGTTAATCAAGCTGTCTAAACAACATAAGGTTGATCAGTTAAAAGACATTGAAGAAGCTCGTGATATGTTGAAAACAGAGTTACAACAACAAAAAAATGAATTGCTTATGTGGGTAGACTGATGGAAACAAATGAAAGCCAAGAAGGACAGATAGAAAACAGAAAAGAAATTGTTAGCTGTAACCAATGAGAAATTGGTTGCAGCTAACATAAGCCATCAAGAATCCATGAAGAAAAAATATTGAAAACTCAGGGCCAAGCTATCAGAAGCTAGGAAAGCCATCAAGTTGCAAATAGCAACAACTTCGTCTATTTTTAGTTATTGTGATTTCAATTTTGTCAGGTAAATGTACAATTTAATGAACATCCTACAGAATCAAAGATTTTGTAGGATCGTTCTGCATTCTTATTCAATTTTCTTGTTATAATTGTAATTATAATTTTTATTTATATTTAATTGTTTGTTACAGGTATGCTCGTGATATAAATGCATAAAATGGAATGAAGATGGTTAGTTTGATCAGTATGCATTTTTTGAGGCTACTTCGTCGAAGGGAAATGAACTGTGCATTAATAACTAGCATACAGTTATGATGGTCATGCTTTATCTGTTCACAGTTTCCAGGTGTTACAAGTAGTTGCTGTTCGCTTTCAATATGAACGAGATACTATTCGAAGAGAGGGACATGATGACGATCTATTGCCAGGTGCATCATTGGAGAATGTTTTTATTATTATTATCATAAATAGGTTCCAGATGTTTCATAGATAGCAGACTTTAAAATCTATTTTTAGCTATCAGTTGCATAGAGTTAGGGAGGTAGTTATCAAAGTTTTATTATAAAAACTATGAAAATTGTTGTAGTGGGGGTCAATGGAGTATTGAAGGAAAAGACTTATTGGAAATATAATTACAGTTTCTGGTTTTAATTTCTTTACTGGAGTTTTACCTTCCTGGAGGATTGTGACTAGAGTTCCCAAACTGGTATCACTGCTTGTTACTATTTTGAAAACCTAATATATATATATTTCGATATACTATTTTCTCACCATACATTTTATGCAATTGTTCTGTGATATAATTGTATTTATTATCTGAAATTATACTCTATTTGCACAATATTGATGGTTGATTGAGAATATTACTGAGTTTTGTTAATTGATATTTGTATTGATAATTGAGATTTGATAATAAATACATTTCATATTTATTTTTGATTTCATTTGTATTTTCTACAATGTTTTCATGAATAAATATAATCCTGTTATTCAAATATTCAGTATTGAACATTAGTTATTAATTAATAGGGCATAACAGAATAAATTAAAAGTAGTTGTCTATTTTAATTTTTTGTTGTTTTGCATATTCAACAAAGTGATTTTAGGATAATAATTTAAATATTTTCATTTGAATTGTTATCGCTTCTCTCTTGGTTTATTTAAATCATTAATTGATAATTAATTTAGTTTTCCAAGCTGCTCTCAGCTGAGATAGGTTAGTCACCTAGTTTTAATTCATGATTTTAGTTTGTCCTAGATAGTTATTAAATTAGATTTAATTAGATTAGTTGGTTTTAAGTTTAAAATTAGTTATTCAGTTTAGAAAAATTAAAAAACAAAACCCCAAAACATGAGACTTTCCTTAAGAAAGCATTTTAGGATAACCGAGACTTAGAAAACTAACTCTAGGATTTATTTTAAGGAGTAATAAAATTTAGGATAAATTTTTACTGAATTTGTACATTCTCCTTAAGAGGATAAATTCAGTTGGTAGTATAACCTGCGAGATTTTGCCATTCCAAACACACCGGGAGTTGTTCTAAGCGATTTGTGTGGGATTAATCTCCTTAAGTTGGCCAAGTCAGAAAATACGGCCAACGAGACCTCGAAAGAGACTAACAAAAGAAGAAGATGTACTATTCTCTACACTCTCTGGGTCTATAACACCTGGAGAAGGTACATGACTTATTGATAGTGGTGCTTCAAAGCACATGACAGGGAAGAAGCAAACTCTATCAAGACTTGAAGAAAAGAGCTATCCTCAGAAAGTATCATTAGTAGATGATTATCAATATCCCATCAAAGGTATTGGTGAATCAAGCTACAATCTTGACTCTGGAAGTTCCATGAAGATGAAGGAAATACTATATGTACTAGGTTTGAAAAAGAACCTAGTTTCCAACTCAACACTAGATAAGAAAGGATATAGAGTTGCTTTTATAGATGGACAAGTACTAATTTGGTCCAAAGGAAAGACTCTGGAAGATGTTGTGGTCATTGGCGAAGAAGAAGGAGGATTGTACAAACTCAAAGGACATCTAGAGACAACCCTCGTCCATGAGACCACTAGCTCAAGTGAACTATGGCATATGAGTCTTGCTCACATCAACTACAAAGCACTACCCTATGTGAGAAAGGTGGTAACAGGGTTACCAAATCTAAAGATTGATCATGAGGGAACTTGCAAAGGATGTGCAAGAGGAAAGAACATCAAGAATCCCTTTTCGAAAAGTGAAACAAAGACTAAAGGTACATTGGAATTAATTCATTTTGATGTATGTGGTCCTATTCCCTCCACATATTTAAGTGGATATGAATATTATGTCACTTATTGATGACTATTCAAGAAAGACATGGATATATTTCCTAAAGACCAAGAGTGAAGTGTTTGGGAAATTTAAGGAATTCAAAGACTTGATAGAGAACCATTCACAAATAAGAATCAAGACACTGAGATCAAATAATGGTGGAGAATATACTTCAAAAGAATTTTAAGCATTCTACAAGGAGGATGAAATCAAGAGGGAACTAACCACTCCCTACAATCCTCAATAGAATGGTGTTGCAGAAAGAAAGAATAGAACCATTATGGAAGCAGTGAAAGCAATGATTCATGACCAAGACCTCCCCATGCACCTGTGGGATAAAACAACAAGAACAACCGTGTATGTGAAAAATATATTATCTCACAGTGCTATTGTATTCAATACTTCTGAAGAAATGTATACAGGAAAGAAACCTGAAGTGATCCATCTCAAGATATTTGGTTGTCCAGTATATGTACATATTCCGAAAGAGAAGAGAACCAAGTTGGATCCTTCTGGAAAGAAGGGAATATTTTTTGGACACTGTGAAGTCTCTAAATGCTTCAGGATATACATTTCAGGATTCCATCATATAGAGATTAGTAGGTGTCATCTTGAAGAAGTATATGAAGAGGATGTACCTCCCAGAAAGGTAGAAGCTAAACCCTCTCCTGAAATAGTAGCATATGAATATCATGATATGCTAGAACCTCAGGAACCCCCTACTATGGATATATCTTGAAATAGAAAACATGCTTGTGTAAGAGAAATCATTTAAGAAGCATAAAAGTATGGATCTCCAGAGGGCTCCACAAGAACAAGCAAGAGATCAAAGCCATTCTCCAGTTTTGTAGCTTTGATGTGTAACCTTGTAGATCAAGAACACACCAGGTACGAGGAAACTGCACATAAGAAAGAATGGGTGGAGGCAACGACGGAAGAATACCAGTTGATAATGAAGAATGATGTTTGGGATATATTGCCCAAGCCAGAAAACAAGAGTGTGGTATCTTCGAAATGGATCTACAAGATAAAGCATGTTGATGATGGAAGTATTGAAAAGTACAAGCTAAGATTTGTGGCTGGAGGATTCTCTCAGAAAGAGGGGATTGATTATGAAGAGACATTTGCTCCAGTATCAAGGTACACTTCAATCATAGCTATCATGGAACTTGCTTCCATAATGAAGTTGGATCTACACCAGATGGATGTAAATATATCCTTTTTTAATGGTATGGCTGAGGAAGAGGCTTACATCAAACAACCACAAGGATTTGAAGTTGAAGACAAAGTGACTCATATATGTAAGTTGAAAAAGGATCTGTATGGACTGAAGCAATATACTATATCTTGGTATGGTAGAATAGATATCTTCTTGACAAGCTTGGGATTTACCAAAAGTAAAGTTGATCCTAATCTTTACATGAAGATTATGGATGATAAACCTATCATACTACTGTATGTAGATGATTTATTCCTGACTAGAAATGGGAAACAGATCATATAAATCAAGAAGAAGATAGCCAAAGAATTCAAGATGAAAGATCTTGGATTGATGCATTGTTTCCTCGAGCTGGAAATGTGGCATATCCCAGAAGGAATATTTATGAACCAGGGAAAGTATGCAGTAGAAATCTTGAAAAGATTTGATATGTTAGATTGTAAAGCCATGACCACACTCATGGACACCAACCTGAAGCTATTATCTGATGAATCATTAGAGTTAGTGGATATGACTCAGTATAGAAAGATGATTGTGTCATTGATGTATCTGATGAATACAAGTCCATATATATTCTTTGTTGTGAACACCTTCAGTCAGTATATAGTTAAACCTAGACGGGTTCACCTGATAGCTACAAAGCATGTGATGAGGCACCTAAAAGGTACGATAGAATTTGGACTAGAATATGTTAGATATAATGACTATAGACTGTATGGATATGCAGATTCATATTAGGAAGGAAGTGCCGCAAACAGAAAGAACACCTCAGGTGGATGTTATTGTCTGGGATCCACCATGATCTCATGGTTTAGTAAGAAATAGTCCAGTGTTTCTCTCAGCACAGCTGAAGCAGAGTACATAGTAGCTTGCTCTACTAGTTGTGAAGCTATATGGATTCATAAAATAATGTTAGGTCTATTTGACATGGAGTTGGATACCATAGTGATTCTTTGTGACAACCAGAGTTGTATAAAGATGACAGAGAATCCTGTGTTCCATGATAAATCAAAGCATATAGAAATCTAATAGTTTTATATAAGGGATATTTTACAAAAGGGAGCTATAAAGCTCCAGGATGTGAGTATCGATGAGAAAGTTGTTGACGTGCTGACCAAGCCTCTATCTCGAGTAAAGTTTGAATATTTCTATGACAAGCTTCATGTAGTCAGAAAAGACTTTCCTCGTAAGGAGGAACAATGATGATGCTATAAACTTTCCTTCCAAGAAGAAATGATGAAGATATGGAATCTCTTTGAAAAGGAGGAACAAGTCGAAGATATGAAATCTCCTTAGAAAGGAAGAACAGGTCGAAGATATGAACCCTCCTTGGACAAAGGGGGAGCAGGTTTATGATATGGATCCTCCCTAGAAAGGGTGAGTGATGATAATACTGTCATTGATGATGGAATCACAGTGAAGCTCCAGTATGAAAGAGGCCAAGTGTGCCTGAATCTGTTGAAAAGGTACGACATTCACTTGTGGATGATAGTATCCTCTCTTGAGGATGGTCTCATAGGGAATAACACTATGTTCTTGAGAGCGGTCCTTACTAGCAAAGGATGGCTCGACAGATGTTAATCTCGCATGGAGAGTGTACCCACATTCATTTGTGGATTCCATAGTATAACACTCGCTTAGAAGTGGTCCTAGCTTTGAATATGAGGATGCTCTACGATGAGTCGTTACGGATGACAGGGCCTGCATTTAGGTGCGGTCGAGATATGCCTTGCAGACGTTACTCTCGCATGAAGAGTGTACCTACATTTATATGTGGATGCCGTAGTCTAACATTCGCTTGTGAATGGTCCTAGATTTAATGCTGAGGATGTACTACGATGAGTCCTTACGGATTCCATAGTATAACAATCACATGGAGTGGTCCTAGATTTTACGCTAAGGATGTCCTACGATGAGTCCTTACGAACAACGGTGCCTACATCTAGGTGCGGTTGAGATCTGCAGTTGTAGACGGTACTATTACATGGAGAGTATGCCTACATATACATGTAGATGTCATAGCATAACACTCTCTTGGAGCGATCCTAGATATTATAAGTCGAGGATGGTCTACGATGAGTCCTTGCAGACAATATGGTCTTGCATTCATTTACGGATGAATTAGCTGGTCGATTCTATGGACCCTCCTCATTAAGGGGTATTATGATGATGGATAATTGCATCATCCTTGGACCTATGTCCTAAAGTGGTATGGATTTATCATCCCACAAAGGGATCATGTGTACTGTAGGAAGTGTGGTGGCAAAGGATAAAAAAGGTCAAAGTGCGGCTACAAAGGATCAAGAAGATCGAAGTGTTGCTGCAAAGGATCAATAAGATCGAAGTGTTGTTGAAAGGATGAAGAAGATCAAAGTGTTGCTGGAAAGGATAAAGAAGATTGAAGTGTTGTTGCAAAGGATTGAGAAGATCAAAGTGTTGCTGGAAGGATGAAGAAGATTGAAGTGTTGTTGCAAAGGATTGAGAAGATCGAAGTGTTGCTGCCAAGGATCAATAATATCAAAGTGTTGTTTTAAAGGATCAAGAAGATCAAAGTGCTATTGCAAAGGATCAAGAATATAGAAGTGTTGTTGCAAAGGATCAAGAAGATAGAAATGCTGCTGCAAAGGATCAAGAAGATCGAAGTGTTGTTGCAAAGGATCAAGAAGATTGAAATGCTGCTACGAAGGATCGAAAGATTGAAGTGTTGTTGCAAAAGGATCAAGTGACCGTTTGTTGTAGAAGATGAAGACATTGAAGAGTAACTGATCCATTTACTGATGATTGTTGAAAACTTCCTATGATGTATAGATGTATTACCTTGATATTGCTGAAGATGCTCTCTCTCGTTACTCCTATAGTTGATGATGATTTTGTCAACAGAATACCCTTCTCGTTAAGGGGGAGTGTTGAAATATTGTAACTTCAAAGGATATTATAAATGTATTTTACTGATGTATCCCAAGGGAGATGTTATTATTCCTTCATCGAGATGTTATTATTATAATTGGTCATCATAGAGTCATGTGGTAAATCCTCCATTTTAAGTCAGGTCAATAGTACCCCAATGAATAATATATAATACTATTTTGAGTCTAGGTGAAGTAGGCCCAATCATTTTAGTGGGGCCAACTTGTTAGTGTAAAAGTAGAGTGATAAAGTGTATAAATAGAGGAGTTGTGTTCCTCATTATAACACAAACTCACTCACTTGTGTCGCGAATAGGAGAGAGAGAGAGACATACCAACAAGGAGGAGAATACATGTTTTGGGTTTTTATGTTATACATCTTATACAAAGGAATTTTTGTTGGGTTTTCTTCCCCTTGAGGGTTTCCCAGGATAAATATAGTGTCTATCTTATGATTGTGTTTCTTTCTGTGATTGTGCATATGCTATTGTTGTGAATTTGGATTAAACACTAATGATATTTAGCTAAGCATATGAAATCTTAACAGGAAATTCGGGTAAAAATATCAAGATATTGTTAACCCACAGAACAAAACCCAGTGGACTCTTAACTCAAAGAAGGGACCCTCATTTATTTGGCTGTGTAGGTTGATTGGGGAGGAGTTATAGTGGATTGTGATAGTTTTAGTGGGGAAAAATAAAAACTTTCTTGTGGATTAATATCCCTACCTTGTGGGTGGCCTTTGTTATAAAGAGAACTGGTATAATAGAGTTCCTACAATAGGGAGGAATGTCCTTGGTCTATAGCCAGTTGGCTTATATTTTTAGATAAGTTTTCATCTATGTATAAAATGTGTTGTGATTATCCTTGAGATTTGTTTCAGTAATTAATGTTATCCTATGAATTAAATTCATGGAATTATCGCCATTATGTGACTATATTCATGTATACAATTCTTGTAATGTATTTGTATGTGATTTTATTAATTCTAAGTGATTGTTTATGTATTTAATTTTGCTATTAATTTTTAATTTAAAAAATGGAAAAATGAAATTGAGTATCCGATGTGTTTCTATTAGTAATTTGGGTCTCCTATGGCTCCAATGTCATTGTGAGGACACTGGGTGCATGATAGTTAGGGTCCTACCCTAACCCCCTTACTTTAGGAGTTAGTGAAGTAATGTATGACCATATATTTTGAACAAGGTTGAGTAGTTAGTAGTCAAAAACCAATGTAAAAAGGGTATCTCTATTAATTAAGGCCCACTAGGAATTTGGTAATCATATCAAGTAGTTAGGATTGTGGATCTTGGAATCCCATTTAAATAGCTAGAAGGCTATGAATTGTTTTGCCAAGAATTAGTGTATTGGAGCTCTATTCAAGTGAAATGTCACCCAACTTTAAGAGGCACATGAACAATGCTTCTAAATTTGATCATCTTAATACAATAAGTTAATTCTACTACATTTATATTCCTTATTCTCTTATGTGTTAGATTCCTTATTCTCTTAATTCTACTATATTTATATTCGTTATACTAGATATCTGTTTTAACATCTTTAAACAACTACAAAGAATATAACACATTTCAACCTTGGTTTGACCAACCTTGAACGAGGACCAAAATAGCTCCAAATCTCATAAAAATAGGTGTTCATGCTCATCTCTCATATAGGTATCTAAATCTACTTTCAAATTTCAATTTCGAGAAACTCGACAAAAGTGCATATTTTCAACCTTAGATTGACCAACCTTGAATGAGGGCCAAAATAGATCCAAATATCATAAAGATAGGTCTTCATGCTTATCTCTCAAATGGGTACCTAAATCCACTTTCAAATTTCAATTTCGAGAAAGTCGACAAAAAGTGCATATTTTCAATGTTGTTTTGACCAACCTTGAATGAGGGCCAAAACAACTCCAAATCCCAAAGATAGGTGTTCATGCTTAGACTTAGATACCCATTTGAGAGATAAGCATCGACACCTATTATGAGATTTGGAGCTATTTTGGCCCTCGTTCAAGGTTGGTCAAACCGAGGTTGAAAATGTGTTATATTCCTTATTCTCCTAATTCTACTACATTTATATTCCTTATACTAGATATGTGTTTTAACATATTTAAACAACTGCAAAGAACTGATGCTTAATGGGTAAAACTATGGTTGGGGAAGCATACATGTAGATAATACAATTAGTTCTTAGTCATGTTTTTTGGATGTTGTTGTAACCTCTATTAGTACCCCTTTAAGTAGAAGTGCATCAAATATAACCTACACAGATAATTTCACTTCCATATACTCTCAAGTATATCATAAGTACCTTAACTAACCTAAAACTTCTTGTAGATAATTTGATTAACCATCAGGTTTTTATAGTGTCATTGAGCACAACACTTGGGAAGATTACTCTTGTATGCCTAGGTAGTCAAGCAATATGCCCAAGGGCATGCATTGATCCTCCTTTACTAGAATAATAAAATATTGGGCTAAGTACTACAATTGGTGCCCACATGTATGTCACAAAACTATAACACCTATTGGAACAAAATAAGACCGGGGATCTTGTGCAAGGGCCAAAAAAGGGGGACACTATAGTCTAGTGTATTGGAATATTAAATCCCCTGAAGGGGAATGTCTCACCTGAAGCACAAACTAGACCTGTTTATAATAAGGAGGGTAAGGAGGGGCCCAATCATCTTCATTTATATCAATTTGTTCATCTATCAACAATTGGCTCTACATCCTTAATATTCATTCTTTAAAATGATCCATCATAGAGCTAGATACATAAACATAACCCACAATCTTATGAACCAGATACAAATCCCAAAACTCATTAGTTACTAAGAAGGTGTCCTTAGATTGTTTTTTCTATTGATTCTCTTCTCTTCTACTCTTATTCTCTATTTCTCTTCTCTTGGAATGCTTCCCTCTTTCACTCTCTTTTCTTGTTTCTTTTTAAATTTGTGGGAGTGGACTCAATATAGTTGTGATCTCTAACCATTTCCACAACTTATGCCTGATTTTCATCTTAGTATTCTATGACATTGTTCCATTCAAAAACAAAGGAGACAATAGGACCTAACCACAAACATTGATTCACTTTGAGTTAAATCTATTGCTTTCTCGAATCTTATACATTTGTAGTCTCAACTCTTCAAATGAAAGAGCCAAATTAGGGACTTCTATGATTACATATTTTCTGAAGGATTCAAATTCTTTCACTTTTCTTTGCCATTTACCCATCAAAATGTTGATGCCAACTATTAAATCTTGGTCCTTATTAGTGTTTGGTGTAGTGGGATTCTATTTCTATAGTTGTGTTGACTCTTTCTATGCAAATCAATCCAATCATTGTATATGGATGTATGTTGATTGTGTTATAGGATTTAGTTCTTGCAGAGTCTTGTTTGTGGGAGCAGTTGGTCATGAAGTTGATCTAGTTCATCATTGACTTGTTGGGATTCTTTCTACTTGCATTGTTTCTCCAATGGATATGTGAGAGTCTTGGATTACTTATTTAACTATTTAATTTATTCACACAAGACTTCAATTGGTCATTGTTTCTTTGAAAGTACTCCAACCCAATCGTTTAATGATATGAAAATTTATTGACTAGATTGGATTGTCTTTTGCAAGCAACCACAAGTGTTGGAGACTTCCTAAATCAAAGAAGAAACTTGTGCCATCAATTGTTGATGTTGGATGTCTCCTTGGCTTGTTATTGTGGTCACCTCGTTATGTAACTCTACCTATCTACCTCCAGTTGTTGCCATGATTCACAAAGGAGTTGCAAGATTTATTTAAGTGGAGCTATAGGTATTTCTTTTGGCACTTTTGGGATGTGGTAGTATATTCTACACCATCTTTTCTACATATTGTCTAGGCTCTGGAAATAGTCAACAATTTCTTGGACATAACAAAGAGGTTTTTTTGTGGTAAGGGGAAGGGCATTAGAAGTGGTTTGAAGGAGAGAA
This sequence comes from Pseudotsuga menziesii, assembly GCA_001517045.1. Taxonomy (NCBI): domain Eukaryota; kingdom Viridiplantae; phylum Streptophyta; class Pinopsida; order Pinales; family Pinaceae; genus Pseudotsuga; species Pseudotsuga menziesii. The sequence continues at coordinate 122,955 of LPNX011225467.1, forward strand.
TGGGTAGGGGATGATTATGGTTGTGAGGTAGGAGGTAGTAATTCATATTTGGGAGTGGGGATGGGAGGAATTATGGGAGATGGAGAAAGGATATTGGGGGATTTTATGGTAAGGGGTTTAAGGATGTGAGTTCATTTGGGTGCATTTAGAAGGGTAAGGGAATATTTCATCACCTTATAAAGAATTAGGGAGGTGTTGTATATATTGTCAATGGATTTTGTAAGGGGAGTGGAAGTGGGGGAAGGTATGAGGAGTGTAGTTGCGATGGGTGTATCTGACAAGGATCCTACAAGTGCGGTTTTCACTTTTTGTTTTCTCCCAAATGTAAAAAAGGACAGAGGAAATTTATATGCAGTACATTTCAGTGTCATTTTGGTTGTTACACCTGACTAGCTGGTGACTTATCTATGGAATACTATGGGGTTGTAGAAAGGTAGCTCCCTTTTCTTGAAATGCTATGACTCTGCTCCTTGTGGTTTCTTGAAAGTGTGGTGTTTGTCCATGCCAAACCGAATTTTGGTGGCATAATTTTTTAATATCTGTCACAGAATGGGACAACAAAAATGGACACTAAGTTATTATACCATTGGGTAAATGTGTTATCCTTGAAGGTTATGTTGGTGGCGTCCCAATGACTCTTCCATGGATCAAACTACTGTACTTAAACCTATCTATCTACAGGGGGTGGAAACTTAAGTCCCCTATGTGGTTTCCACTTACACATAGTGAATTCCATGAGAATATATCCAAAAAATAAATATCCACCAACGTTGTGTGAATATACACATGATTAAACAACTCTGCCATCAAGTACTTGCCAATTCAACTAGATGCTTTGGACATAGAATTCCATGATTGAGATAGTGTCCAAGGTGAATTCCCCTTTGATGTATTTCCTCATTTCCTTACCGGTAAATATTTTGAAATAAATATTTACTTGTGGGTTATTGATGTCCACAATCATGACACCCTTTCCCCCATGATTTGTTCCATAATGCTCATATAAACTTGACTCTATGTGAGTTCTACTCCACTTGTGTTACCCCTAGAACATTGTAGACACATCCTCATTGGTCATGGACTCTCTCATCAACTGGTAGATATTATCAACATGGATTTCGTACTAATAGTCGAGCCATAGGGAGTGGTTATATACCTTGCAGACAATAAACTTAGTGCATTTAAGTATTTTTCCTGTGGTGCCAAACATTGGTATCTCCTTTAGGTTCATTAGTGTGGAGTTCTATAGAGGTTCAAAATATTTTGTCCATGTTATCATTATGTCTACATTATTGAATGGGATATAGTCCATATATCACTTTCTGTTTATATCATGGTAGAGGTCTCGATCTAAAAAGTTACAATCAACCAGTTTGGTCTAGTCAACTCTTTTTCTAAAAATATTCAAGTTTGATCTAGATATTGACGGGATTTGTGTGAATTGGTCATTCTTTCTTCTTGGATTGAGCCTTACTTCCCAGAGTCGAATTTGTTGCTTCTACTTTTCCCAATTCAAATAGACGATGTTGGTACACAAACTGCACTAGGAGTTAGTGGATAGCTCTATTCTCACACTACTCAGGTTTTGACAAAGGCTCAATCTTGAAAGTACTTCAATTTTTAAAGGTGCAAAGTGACCAACAGAGTGAGACTTAGTTGGTTTTAGTGTGAAAATCATCCCAGTAGGGGGATGAGACAGTTCTTTAATGGGATATGTAGTGGGGATTTGAAATGATCAAAGTTTAAATGTGAGTATTTGGGTGATGATTTCACATGGGGCCATGTTTAATGTAGTCTAATAAGAATTTAATGACTCTTAAATGCAAGACAATTAGGTTGGTCAATGTGCAACAATTTTTGGATGGTGAAACAATTGAAGATACTGGGTTTCCCAACCACAATGTTATGGCATAGATAACTCAAACTTGTTAAAATGGAATACAAAACACAGATGATTGGTACAAAACTCAAACTAACTAAACTGATGCAACAAACGAAAAAAAATTGCAAGACTAACTCCTACTGTAACTCACTCCCTATGAAAAGAGTGTGATCTTAGTGAATTATTAGGTATAAATGTAAGTCTTTAGATGTGCACCATTCATCCATGTTTGTCTAAGAACTCCATGGAGTTGCACAAACTTGACAAATCTAGGATCTTTAACTTCCACGATAATAAATGGTCCCAACAAATGCAATTGAAGTTTTCCAAGGTTTTTCAAGAACTTGTGGTCATATAATGGAACTTGGTCAAATTTTGTAAAGTGTTTGTTTTTTTATGTGGTGGCCATACCAAGATTTATGTCTTTCTTTTCCCACAATGGTGTGATAGTCGACTAAAAAGCAAGACTCTTTTAATTCCATTAATTCTGATAGCCTTTCTACAATTGAATGTTCCTTGCTCATATGAGTTACATCTTCAATGTACATGCCGAGAATGATAAAATCGGTCGTAACTATTCCTTCTCTTCCACACACTAGATGAAATAGGGTCTTCTTGCGTAGTTTTCTTGTAGTGACCTTGTACGCTCATAAGACTACAGTAAATCTTTCATCTCAATTATCATATTTCGCATAACATACCTTAGTTAATTCCATAACCAAAGTTTTGTTAAAGGATTAAGCCATGCCATTTGCTTGTGGGTGACATGGACTTCTTTTATGATGTTGTACCAATAATTCCCTTGTCAATGATGCAATGGTGCTATTCATGAAGTTCATACCTTGATTTATGGTGAGGATTCTAGGAAATAAAAGTGAGTAATGGTGTTCTCATAAATGAATTGGGTTGTGTTTTATGTGCAACAATATCATACTAGCATTGCTTCAACCCATTTTTTCAAATAGTATGTTGTGGTAATGATATAGCGGGATTTTAAGTCCTTCACAAGAGGATTGAGGGGACTAATAAAATCAACCATCATTTTCTTAAATGGTTGAAGAGAATGTACTGAATGAATTGGTAGCTCATCTCATTGGGAAGGATTCCCAACTCGATGACAAACATCGCATATTCTAGTGTAACTTTTAGAATCCATAAATATTGTTCACCATAATAGTCCTTCCTACAAAATATTCCTTCCAATTTATTTTCCACTAACATGGAATTCCATAAAATCACCATGGAATTCACATAAGATATCCTATCTTTCGTGATGCAATACATAACGGTGTAAAATTCCAGCTCTTCCCAACTTGTATAGTTGTCCCGCAATCAATTGGTATTATGCAACTCATACCACCAAGTGATGCTTATGCATTGTGGTATAGTCACTTGGCGCCTTTTCTATTGTTAGAAACAAGGACAAAATTCTAAGTGATCTCGAATGGCTTCAACTATGAACAAATTTATGGATTAGGTAATTGATTATTGACCGAAACTTTAGGTTATCCTGTTTCTAGTCTCAATAGATGATTAGATACATGTTTCCAATTTCTAGGATCTATAATTATTCTGAAACATAATTCTTGATATAAGAGAAACTATCAATAAATATGCCCTTTTGACATAGGTTTATTCACTAGGCACTTGAGCTTTGAATGATTTGTGAAAAATGTAAAGTGTCCTCCCAACAAGTAGTGGTGAAACTTGTGCAAAGCATAAATAACCACCGATTCTTATATTTTTATTGTTGAGTAGTTTCTCTAGGCCTAGGATAGTTCCCTTATAGAAAAATAGATGGGATGGTCAATTTCGGCTTCACCTTGTTGAGCTAACACAAATCCAAGTGCAATACCTGATGGATCAACATGTATATGAAATTATTTTAACTAGTCAGGAAATGTAAGGGTTGGGGTGTTGACCTTTTTTCCTTCAATATTGACAAAACTCTTTCATAATATTCGTACTAGTTCAATTATTTTTCCTTCTTCAAGAGATGTTCTAAAGGAGCTGCAATAGAGTCATACTAACTTGAAATCTATGTAAATATTTTGTTGAAATATAATAAAATGGCCCAAGATGGATGCATAGAGAGAAATAAAGAAGGGATATGATTCCAATATAGGGGAATGTTAGAATAATAAAAAACCCATTCCCATACTTAGGATACATTAATTAATCTTTTTGATTAATTTACTAGTTCCTACACTAGCTAGTTGGCATCCACTTGCACCACTTGGTCAAAACTTGCCTAAACTGCTTCCAGGAGTGCTTTCACAAGATTTTGGATACGATTATGACAACTCAACAAAATTCTCAGTTTACTAAGTGCGCATTCCTGTCTTATCCAGAGTTAGACTACTTTTTAGCAGCTTTTAAGGCAAAAGGTGAAAGCTAGTCACATGGCAACTACATTGTTTTTTGCACAGCTCATCCTCCATATTTTTCTCTCATGAAATCATGAGTATATTGAATTTCCATCACGTATCAGGTGACATACCCCATTCATCCAATTCATGAAGTCCTTGACTAGTTTGGAAAGTGTTTTATGCACATAGGGGGGATTTTTGACTTTTAGTAAGCGTTATTTTGTGAGGATTCAAATTGTCTCCTTAGGAATTCAAATATACGATGTAATTATATATTTGGACATGCTATTATTTAAAAGGCTGGATTATGTAAAATTATTCAATGCAATTTTGCGTTACACACAATTTTAAGTCTCCAATTTGAGTGGATCTATGCATTTTTTCAAGCAATTTTTTGTGAGTTCAATTATTCTAAGTCTGGGATTAATTTCCACATGGTATCAGAGCCTCTTTAGCTCAATTGTTCTCATGTATTATTTCTTTTGTAGGATCGACATCACTCTCCCAGAGAGTGCATTTAGTATGTTTAGGGTGCAGTTGATGAAGAAATGTATCAATATCACCATATCATCTTGACTCCATTCAACTACTTCGAATGGAAGGAAAATATGGAGATTTTTATGAGGAGAAAGGGCCTATTTAGAGTGACCATGGAAACTGAGGCTGATCCCAATGTAGGAGTAGAGAATATAAAGTGGCACAACAGGAGGGATGCATCTTATGGTCTCTTGTATGCCAACATTTCCAGAGACCTTCTTTTCCATCTAGATGGATTGACATCACCAAATGAAGTATGGGAGAAACTCCAAATCTTATTTGGAAAGACATATGAAATGAGGGTATATTCACTGGAGAATGAGCTTGTCTCACTGAGTCCAAGAAATTTTGAGTCCTTACATGTGAGGAACCTGCAGCAAATAATTAATCAAAATACACGATATAGCAGCAGAACTCAAAATCACTTTTATATTAATCGCAGGCCACTTCGAGGGGGCAACCTCCTTTGAGCAAGCTCAATACAAAATAACTTCACGGTGCCTTCCTTGGCCTCAACACACACTTATATACTAAAAATAGGCGCCAATACTATGGGTCAAAACCATGGGCCAATATAAACTATGGATCAACAAATACTACAGGCGGCTTACAAAGCATATGCGCCCAACAACAATAACACAAACTATGGATCAACAATTACTATGGGACGACTTACAAAGCATATGCATCCAACAACAATATACTAACACGGTAAAGAGAAGGATTGACATGGGTTCCTAACATCCCCTCCCCCTTAGAAAAAGCTTTGTCCTCAAAGCTTTAGATGTGGAAATTGTTGCTGAATCTGAAGGAGTGGTTCCCACATAGCATCCTTGGGCTGCATTCCGTGCCATTGAATTAAGACCTCTGTGATAGAGCGAGAGTGAAGCTGCCGAGTGCGCTTATTGAGGACAGCCTCCGGCTCCAAAAAGATGGATCCTTCATTATCCAGTTCTGGTAAAATAGTTTGGCCTTTGATGTTGGTTCCAAGAACTTTCTTCAGAAAAGAGACATGAAATACTGGATGAATGTGGGAAGAAGGCAGAAATTCCAATTTATAAGCAACAGACCCAATCTTCTGAAGAATCCTATATGGCCCATAGAACTTTGGAGCGAGCTTATGACGCCCTTTGAGTTTTAGTGAGGAT